>AUWJ02025071.1:0-50506 GCA_000468175.2 Phytophthora cryptogea
GGTCGGTCGGTTTCGCCAGTCAATTCGACAATCAGCGATGGTCACTAAAGAGACACCTCCACCGAAGCCATGACGCTTCTGCTTGGAACGCGGCGCGATCCAGCGACAGCAATTGGCGTCGTCGATGCGCCTTCGGTCAAGCAAGCTAGGCAAAGCCCGCGTGCCTAGCGGATACCAAGCGCCTTCGCGACAGGCCAATGTGACACCAGCGGTTATGAGCCCGTCTCTGCGTTCAATCGGATACGGTCCGCAACATCCCAAAACACGGTGCCGTGCTTTGCTCGCCATACTCAATGCCTGTCATTCGACTAAGTAAAGGCGATGCACCCACTTCAGCCATACCTGCTTTTGGCACCAGTGTCTTATCCATGGCAAAAAGTCCCACTGTGCTACAGTATATGTTTCCCTAGAACCAGGCTATTCTCCTCGTAATAGCAACATCACCAACACAGCCATCCATACTATTTACCTTCTCCTTCCCTGACTTAACGAACTCTGGTGCAGTCATTCCGTGCCGCTCCACTCGACCACTGTGACCAGTGCTTAAATTGAAGCAGACAGGCTCGAGAAGCTGATCCCAAGACACGAGCCTCGACACGA
Source organism: Phytophthora cryptogea (assembly GCA_000468175.2). Taxonomy (NCBI): domain Eukaryota; phylum Oomycota; class Peronosporomycetes; order Peronosporales; family Peronosporaceae; genus Phytophthora; species Phytophthora cryptogea. Next base: position 601 of record AUWJ02025071.1, read on the forward strand.
GCCACTTCTTGTTTGGCTCGAGAACTCGACGTCCGCCATGCGCTGTCTGCTGGCGGCGCTGCTGCTCTCCGGCGCCTCGGCGGCCGACGAGACCAGTTGCTGGCAGATCGACGGCTCCGCGTCGCTCCTCAAGGCCCTGGCCGCCTACAGCGGCTCACCTTGTGCCGTGGACGTGACGATCCCGTTCGTGGCCGCGTCCTACGCACCAAACGAGAGCGTGGCGCTGCTGTGGGGCGTGCAACTGGACGCAGATTCGTCCAATGCCATGGACGTGCCCATGCCTCCCGACGCGATGGCTACACTCAGCTCCGACAACGCCGACGGGCAAGTGCAGATCCTCGCCACGTACGCGCGCACGTGTGAGTCGCGTCTGCAGTGCACGCCGTCGACGCTGCAAGGGACATTTACTACCGCCCAGTCGGGGAATTTCTCCAGCTCGGACGCCACGTACTTTGAGTCGCTAGACGATTTGTCGTTCGCGCAAGAAGGCAACTACACAGTGGCAGCCGTTGCTGTGCTCGGGAACGCCGACAATGCGACGCTGCTCTATTACTTCCAGACGTTTGCGGATATCGTTGTGAAAGAGGTCGAAGTGGAGACTGTGTGAGTTCTGCAACTGATTGTGAGGTCGATGCAGTAGATACTGACTTGGGTCTTTTGTGTTGATAGGGAATATGACAGCAGCACAACCTATTGCCGCGTAACAGCGCAAAACCCGCTGGACGGTTTGATAGACTCGAGCAACCTGCTTACAAGTAGCGATAATTCTGAGATCGAGTTGGCGATCGATGCTTACCACGTCGTACAGGCCAAACAATCCTTCGATGTTGCGTGGACGGCTACGCTGACACGAAATTCGTCCAAGGACGTTCAGCTGCCGTTGCCACTCAAAGCAGTTTACGTTTTGGACGACGACAATACCAACGAGAGCGGATACTACACGATCGTGGGCTCGGTTGTGAAGCTGTGCGAACGAGGTGCGGGCTGCGATGAGTACTCCAGCACGACTACAATCACGTCTGCGGATTTCTCTTCGAACTTTACGTCGGCAAACACAGCGGCGTTTAACGCGAGTGGCGTTCTTGTACCGTCGACTGGCTGGTACGCGGGGTTCGTCCAGGTGACGCTTGCAGGGAACGACGCAGACTCACAGAGATACGATTTTATCAGGTACTTCGAGGTCTTCGCAACAGAAGCAAATGTGGCAGAGCAAGTGGAGAACGCGACGTACAAGGATGACGGCAGCGAGTCTTATTGCTGGGAAGTCGTCGCAGCTACAAACGATGGAAATGTTGAGGCCACCAGTGTTGCCTTTGCAGGAAACAACACCAGTTGCCCGTACTTCATGAATTTGTCGGTCTCCTCTCGATCATTTTCAGTGGGCTCGGACGTTCAAGTGAGCTGGGCTGTTACCCAGCAAACTACGTACTCAAGCACAGATGGGGTCACGGTGGACACCACAAAAGTCTACGACGAGTATTTGGGCCAGCTCGTAAATTTGCCCCAGGTGAATATTTACTACTGCAACGACACGACATGCTCGCCATTTTCAGTGAACAAAACGCTGGCTTACAGTGGGGAGGCGACGAGCGTCTCTTCTTCTGACGGCAGTTCCTCCTTTTCCACTGCCGCGATCAAAATCCCGAGTGAAGGAACGTACACGCTTATGGCGCATGCTGTTGTTCCGAATGGAGACGATTTCCGGTTTGATGTCGCTTCGTTCATGCGAATGACGGTGACAGCGTCCTCGGCATCCGCCGCAACGGACGATGGATCAACTTCCCACGTGGGCCTCATTCTCGGCTTGACCCTAGGTTGCCTCGCAGTCATTGGCCTTGCTGTGTTGGGCCTCGCTGTCATGCGTAGGCGGCGAGCTGCACGGGAAGCTGCGCAACAGAAGGAGCGACGACACAGCTTCTTCGGATTCCGGCCGCTGTCAAACACCAACGAACTTCCAACGAACTCGCCCAACTCCGGCCACGGATCGGATGAGTCCGGCCACTTCATGTACGTGAAGGCGCAGCGATCACCCTTGGACATGCCACGCGCATCGTCGCTGTCTTACGACCCGTACTCTCGACGGAGTTTCGTCGAAGCTGGCATCGAAGACTCCGGCTACAGCTTCACCTTCTCCGACCCAGAACCACCCTCCTACCCTTTATCAAGCGATAGGACTCCTTAGCGCAGCTAACCCCTGCGACGCACCACCAGTTTTGAACGCGTTACCCGTCGCCGACGTCTATGAGTGACTCCCTCTTCCCACCAAAACCAGAAAGTAAGCCGAGCGCATCCGATGTACCAAGTACTAAATTGTCAATATGAACACCAACTTACAGTTTCCCAAACTCCTGCATAATAATAATAATACAGGCTGGATATCAATTGGCACAGCAACATGCACTTCAACATGGTGTGGTATACACCAACTGTACGTGCACCACACCACACTTCAGTTCGCGCGTTCAAAAACCCAAAAGCGCCAACTGGGTCCAGTACCCCAGTGTAGCCATGTTGCGCAGTTCGGCGGACGTGTCCATGGGCGACGAGGGCAAGCGCGAGGACGACGAGGAGATGGGCGACGAGGTGCCGCCCCTGCCCGTGGGCTTCTCTACGCCCAAGTCGGCGCGTCGACGGCCGCAGACGCGCGAGGGATTCGAGTTCAGCGTGACGCCAGAGCCAAGTCGGACGCATCTGTCGACGTCTAGAGGCCGCCAGGGACCCACAGGACTCGAGGAATCGCCCGCAAGATACTCTCCAAGCAAAGTGAAGGAGGCGGTGCGCTCGTTCGCCGACTTTCTGCACTTTCTGGTAGGTTTAACGCCGTTGGAGAGGGGAAAAGGAGGCAAAACGAAGACTTAGAGCCAATTTCTGTGTGTTTTTGCGCCTTTGGAGGAACAGAAGGAGCACCAGCAGGAACACGAGCTCATGCCGGTCATTATCCAGCGGTTCGCGGAGCTGGGGGCCGTGATTGAGTCCCAGAAGAGACACATTGACCGCTGGAAGAGCAAGGAGCTGGACCTTGCCATTGAGGAAGCCCAGCATAACTTGGAGGTCAGCCAAGATCTTGGACAGGTGAGAGACTCTGGTGGTTGATCTGGGAAGAGGCTGTAGACTTACATGTTCTAACTTGCTGGCAGACTATTAACAAGCGAGAGCTCCAGCTGGCGGCGGAGAAGGTGGAGAGGCAGAAGTGGGAGGAGAAGTACCATCTCGCTGCTCAGGAGGTGGAGTCACTGAAGAAGCAAGGAACGTACCAGATCCAGCAGCTACGCTCGGAAATCGCCATGCTTCGACAGGCTGGTGTTGACGTGGAGACGAAGCTGAAGCAGCGAGAGGCATCTCTGGAGTCTATGCGGAAGGCAAACGAAAAACTTCAGTTGCAGTTGAAGCAAATGGATCATGACAGCTCGGTGATGTTGCAGGAGAACACGACGCTAAAGCAGCAGGGGGGACATCAGTCGGGTGAGTTGCGTACTCTTAAGCAACAAATGAACGAGCTGCGCGAACACTACGAGGCTGTAGTGAGCAAGGCGAAAGAGCTGGAGCAGGATGTTTCAGCGTGGCAGTCGAAATACGAAGAGAAGGAGCACATGATTGGCGATTTGGAGGATGCACTTCACAGTGGCAGACAAGAGATGGGAGAACGTGAGGAAAACGTGGAGCAACTGATTGCTGAAAACCGTGAGCTACGTGATCACGTCGATAGAGTAGCCCAAGAGCATGAACATCACCTCGCGGAGCACCACAGGTTTCGCAGTGAGACTGAAGCAGAGCATCAGAGGCTCACCCAAGCCCTTCAACAGGAGTCTTCACGATCCCAGAAGCTTAAGAAAGAAGCAGGAGAAATCCAGGCTCAAATTGAAGCTCAGGCCATGTCTGCGATGAAACAGCGCGAGCAACAATTGTTGAACGAAAAGGCTCGTGTGGAAGAAGAGCTGCAACAACAGTTCAGCAAGATTAATCAGGAGAACATTGAACTGCGAGCGAACGTCGAAAGCCTGAAGGACGTCATTCGGCAAAAGAGTACAGAGGTGATGGCAATCTCTGAAGAAGCTCATCAGCAGCAACAATTACACAGTAGGGATACCGAGACAATTCGGCAGCTTACAGACGACATAGAGGGTGCCAAGCAGCAGCTTGATACTTTATCCAAAGAATTTGCTGCTAAGGAGGCTACCATGAATTTGCGGTATGCTGAAATGGAGAACCAGTACAACGACCTGGGTCGAGAAAACAACCAACTGCGAGCTGAACAAACTTCTGCAGATCGCGAGGAACTCGATGAGTGGCGAGCGAAATGCGAAAAGCTTCAGTACCAATCGCAACAAGCCAGCCATGAGAGCGATTCATTGATGCGTGAGGTGGAACGTTTGCAAAGAGAATGGGAACATTCGCAGGCACAAATCGAGTCAATCCATGCTGAAGCTCTCGAGCAGCAGGCCGCTCTCCAGAACACAATTCGTTTGCTAGACAATGAGAAGGAAGACATGAAGCGCAACATGGCCAATCTTTCTTCAGAAAAGTCAGCACTGGAGCACCAGGTTACGTCAGCTCGCAGCGAAGTTGAATACTGGAAGGCATCTCTCGAAAAGGCCGCTGAGTTAAAAATTCAGGAGATTAGGCGGGAGGCGACCGAGCAAATTAAAGTGCTAGAGCAAAACACAGCAATGGCCATGGGGGATGGGCGAAATCAACTACAAACTCTGAGGATTGAGCTTGAGGAACGGGAGGCGCAAATGAATGAAGGGAAACGGCAGCTACAAACTTTGCAGAACTCTGTCCGATCCCTTGAAGAGCAAGTGCATGCTCAGCAGCGTGAGTCTGAGAATTTACAGCGGCAACTCGAGTCGCTTCATCACGAGAAACGCGAGTTGGAGTATACCATAAATCAAGTTGGTGCCTCGTTCCTCCACGAAAACCAGCCTGACTTGGACGGAAATCTGGCGCAGAAATTGGAGCAGGTAGCCTACGAAATGAAACAACGACTTCTGGAAGAATGTGAAAAGACTGCTCGTTTACAGGCAGTTTTGGATTCGACTCAAGGCCAGCGGCAGCAACATTCTAATGAACAGATCCGGAGGCTAGGGGACGACAATATGGGACTCCAACATCAACTCAATGAGTTATCTGCCCAACGTGAGGAGTTAGATGGTGCTGTTCAGCACCTTCAACAGGAACGTAAGGAGCAAATAAGTGCCCTAGAAGTGATGCAGCAGAAACTTGCGGTGTACGAGGAAGAAAAGTGGACTCGAAGCAAAGAATCTGGCGACTTCAAGCGCGTTGAGACTGCGCACAAAGAGCTGGAGGCAACTTACGAACAGTTCAAGAAACATACCGCAGCCGTTATTAAAGAGAAAGAAAATCGGATAGCTGATCTGGAAGACGAGTTGGCAGAGCTGCAGTCCAAGCTGGATCAAGAAAAGGAAATGAGCCGCCACCTGATGGACCGTTCGCGCGCTGAGAAACACGAGAACGCTGATGAGTTTTCGAAGAAATTGCAGATTATAGAGGGGCAGAAAGCACGTGTAAGGGAGTTGGAAGCGATGGTGAAGACACTGCAGCATGAACTCCAAGTCAACGAGCAATCTAAGACCGGAAAGGAGCAGAATTCCATGCATGAAAAACTGCAGAAGGAGCGAGAATTGCGATCTCTTCAAGCACAATATGATCGCTTGGCTGTTGAGAATGCTGCTGCTTTGAAGGATATGGATGCGAAGACTGAAGAGGTTGATCGTTTGCACCAAGAGATTGACCAGTTAAACGGAGAAATTGGGCGGTTGCACGATGAGATTCGTGACAATATGACTGAGATGGACAACGCCAGAGGTCAACTTCACGTATCCGAGCAACTTTCAGTGAAACTAGAAGAAATGCAAGATGAGCTAGCCGCACGTGCGGTTGAGTTTCGTCAACACGAGGCTGAACTAGCTGCAAAAGACGAAGAACTGCGCTGTGCGCGTGATGCGGAGCACGAATTTAAGCGTGATCTGGAGGGCAAGCTACACGATAAGGAAGTTGAAATTACTTCGTTAGCGCAACAGAACGCGAAGTTTCGAGAGCAGCTAAAGCGAGCAGCTCAGGCTAAGCTGTCGTCGAAGAATTCATCCGATGCTGACGCTAAAGCCCGGCAGGAAGCCATGGCAGAATTAGAGGAGGCGTACGAGCAATCTGTGCAGCGAGAGCAGGATCTCACATCGAAAATCGCTCATCTTGAAGACTCCAAGTCGGCTATGCTCAGCCAGTTCCGTCGCGAGATGAGGAAGCTGAACATTGAGTTTGGTGCCCAAGAGTTAAGCGGCAACTACGTTGATGACAGTGCCTTCCACCGCGGTATCATGGAAGTATCAGCTCTTCTTCGGAGCTACCAAGATCGCGAGACCCGTCAGGACTCGCTTATTCAGCGCAAAGAAAAGCAGATCGATGATTTTAAATTGCGGTTAGAAGAGGTGGAGCACTCGTTCCGTCTCAATGGCAGCAAACTGGAAAAGCAAGACATACAGCAGCATCAGAGAGATGTTGAGGAGTCGTTCCACCAGCAGCTGGAAGCTATGAGTGAAGAAGTCTCTAAGCTGAAACTGGAGAACCAAGAGTTGCGTGACAACCACAGAGCAGATAGTATTGAAGATCCAAACAACGAGGCAGCTCGCGAGTGGGAAGAGAAGTGTTTGAAGCTGAAGCACCGGGTGCGTGAGCTGAAGGATGCTAACGCAAAACTCAAGGAGAGTCGCTTCTCGAAGGCTGACATGAAGGCGCTTGTAAAGGAGGTTGAGCACCTGACGAGTCAGATGCTGGAGAAGGACATGCAACTGCAAGCTCTCCGAAAACGTGAAGCGTCCCGGCTCAAGAACAGCAGTGCTTCAACTGCTGCAACTGGATCCCGTCGATCGAAAGATCTTCTCATCGCGTTGCAGGAGAAAGAGGATAAGATTATGATTCTGAACGACCACCTGACTGGGCTCATGACGGAGAACATGCGGCTGCAGCATAACACTGAGCAGTATGCGGTCCGCTATGGAGCTCTGGAGGGTACAACCACGAACGATGTAATTGGAAACTCAGGAATTCGAGTACCTGTCCGCACAAACAGCAGCAATCAGCAGCCTCCTGCCGTTCGATCACAGTAGAAGATCCTTCCAGACAGATAAGGACGCTCATGTTGTGACGTACTCAGCGCTCCGGCCATCTTACCAATATTTACCACGTTTTTGCTTGCTGCTCGAATATGTAGCGAAAACTCTCGGCACACTTGCCGAGTTTGTATTTGTTTAGACTAACTGCCGTTGTTTTGTTTCCGGGAGATATCTCCAAAGCAAAACCAGACACACCATGTACGTGGCTCCATACGCGAGGAACGTTGCCGAAGTGCCGAAGGTTTCGAACAACGTTAGCATTGAGCCGTTGACGAGCAATGAGATGAGCGACATGGTGAACGTGCAGTAACTCATGTATCGCGCACGATAGCTGTTGTCCTGGAAAAGCTCGCTGAGGATGACAACGAATAGAATGCTGGGACCAACAGCAGCAAAGACGTTCAGCACGGCGAAGGTGATCATGATGCTCACCGATGCCGTTGAGCTGTGTGCGAAGTCGTCGGTAGAGTAACGCGCAAAAATTCCACCGCTCACCACAAAGCAGCCGCAGACGACAACAAGACAGACTAAGTACACTTGACGCCGCGAGAATCTCGCAATGACGAACCGGCCTGCAAAAAGCACAGACACCACAGCCACGAGCGAACACAGAAGCCCAAAAATGTTCGCGTCTCTCCGTGAGTAAGTAGAGCTGGTCTTGGCAATGATCTCTGGCCCGTAGAAGAGAGACGCGTCAACACAGTTATTGACATAGGCTAGCAAGATGCCAATCACCAGCTCAAGATGAGGATGAGGGACAGCGGGGGATATTGAAGTAGTCGACGACGGAGAAGCTGCATCCTGGTCATACGGACGCTGGTAGTTGCCGTTCCTCGAGCGCTTGATGGCGACTGCTGTAGTACCAGCGCTGTCCACACTCTCTTCATCCGAGAGGTCTGTGGCTCCATCTTCCAGATCCGTGGTCGGGTTCTCCTTCCAGCGGAGCCATTTGATGCTCTCTGGGAAGTGAAAGTGGAAATTATAAAGCACATAAAGCGCCGGCAAACTCCCGAACGCCAAACACGCTCTCCAGTTCTCGCTCACTGCGATCATAAAGAGGTACGGCACCGCCACCCCCGAGTTGACTCTGCAGCATCCAACACCATTAGAACCACCAACCAACCAACCAACCAACCAGCTTCCTCCCTCACTCACCCAAGTTGAAAGAGCGTCAGGAACGCTCCTCGACTAGCAGCGTCCACACACTCACTGATGTACATGGGGATGAGCAGGATGGACAGCCCATTGCCCACTCCGGAGCACAGTCTCCAGATCACGAGCCACGAGAAGCTGGAGCTGGCGAACCCCGCCAATAACGCCCCCACAATGGAGCACAGGCACGCGAACATGGCCGTCGCTTTGCGTCCGAAGTGGTCGGCAAGAAACCCACCCACTAGCATGGAGCACGCGTCACTGAGCGTCGCCGTGGCACTCAGCGCTTCTTCCTGCGTCGACGAGAGCTTGAGATCGTCCCGCATATATTGCAACGTGGCTGCCAGACTGGAAAACACCTTTAGAAACGCTTGAAACGCGTTAGAAATGCACGCCAACCGAGTCGAACCTGACGTTGTAGCCGTAAATGAGACCCCCCATGACACTGAAGAGCACCCACGTGCGGCGCTTGAAGCCGCCGATGCCGCCGAAGCTCTCGCTGTCCGAGTCGCCGCTCTCCTTCGACGCTGGGTGGTCCTGGAGACGCCGCTGCTCGCGCAGCCGCAGGAGCTCCTTGGTCTCTTCCGGACTCATTGCGCACTGCAAGTTGACCAGTCGACGTTGACGTGAAGTGCTTCACTAAGTATCCGCTAAAATGTTACTTACCGGAAGTATAGAAAATAATGTTGTCAAGGTAGTCAAATTTAAGTGACGAAATTTCTATTCATATATTTCAGCGTTTAGAAACGAGAAAGATGCCCAAGTTCTACGGCGCTGCGCGGTGGGCGCCCAAGCTCATACTGCTGCAGATGCTGTGCATGCAGGTGCGTCTAGCTAGCTCCGCCTACGTCTCCTCTATCTTTTAGTGCCTTGGTTGGTGTCTAACGCTTACTATTACGCACTGTATGGACGATTCAGTGCTCGCACTATGTGGCGCAGGGTCTTGTACTGGGTATTTGCCACGGCGCCCACGTCACTCTGGACCAGTTCTTCGCCTACCACACGCAGACAATTGTGACAGTGGATGGACTGAAGAATTGTTTCGCTATTGTAGCCGCCAGTCTGGTCAGGTTGGTGGAGTTTTATGGCATTTTATGGCTTTAGAAACGCTGGAAATGATTTCTATTCGTGTCTCCTTTAGTGCTGTGTGCCTCGCGCTCTTCGTGGAGCGAGCCAAGAAGTGTCTGGACTTTGGCGTGACGCTCTACTTCATCGACTTCCTGGCTCAGTGTTTCTATTCGGTATGAGTTTGGTACTTGTAGTGAAAAAATGAGTTTTAAATTGGTGACTGACTGACGTACTTGGATGTTGGTGCTGTAGGAGTTCCCTAAGATGTGGGACTGGTGGCTTGTGCACCTCGTGGCTGCCAGTGTGACCATCGTGCTGGGAGAGTATTTGTGCTCCCGTCGTGAACTAGAGGAGATCCCCATGGTCGACCTCTTCACGAAGAAATCCTCGCGCACGAATTAGCAGAGTTATCAGCGAGTGGATCACGATAGGTCAGCGTATCTACATGAACAGTTCACTTGGTCTCCGTGTTTATCTCTTTACAACGGGTGTGTACAAACGTGCTAGGCTAACTCTCTAACCATGATTTCCACTGGACGTGCTAGGTTTTTGTAGGAGAAATGTAACCATATCGAGCTGCATGAGATAGGACTTCTCCATGCGGTCCATGGCCTGGTGCACGTCCTCATCGAGGCCTCGCAAGCGCGGTAGTAGATCGGCATATGCTAATGCAGCTACGAGGTGCTCCAGGTTTTCATCCCGCAATATTTGTCTGGGCAAACGTAGGTGTGTCAAGCGTGGGAGGGTGGCCAACTCACGCAACAACACGGATGTTGGTACACGAGCGCGAGACAGATCCAGACGTTGGAGTGTGCAGGTCTGCGTGCTAGCTAGTTTCCGCACCCAGGAAGATGATGCAGTAGATGGCGCTACGACACTGATAAAGCGCTCTGAAGGAAGATTCGCTTCTTCCAGAGCTTGGACAAAGTACTGAGTGCCCAGATTTGTCCTGGGCATGAGCTCGTCAATGACTGTTGAACTGACGGAGGTGCTTGCATTGTCGTCCAAAAGCCCTTCCACACGGGACGGCAAACTGCCGTAATATGCCACCAGCTTGCTTTTGTATTCGTTGACGTCGTTGATGGGCGTTGTTGACCAATGCGGCGGCGACTGATGAGCGAGTAGGGCACCTGGCATTTGAAGATAGTCGTGACGAAGCAACTTTGATGCGGTAGCCGAGTGAGTGATGATCAAATACTTGGCGTACTCGAGAAAACTCCGCAACCCTTTCGGAAAACTGCGTGGGAAGCGCAGCAGCAACGCTAATAGTGGAGACGTGTTGGCATCCACGAAGCGACCACGAGCCCACACGGTCATCGCAGTTTGGATCACGGAGCTTACCATAGACGGGTGCGGAAGTGCTAATCGGTTGCGAACACCAGCAGCCACGACGCCTCTCGCGCCACCGTTGCCAGCAACTGCACCAGCCCCCGCTTCCACCTCTGCCAGCCTCTGACGCTGTTGTGCGATTTCACGCAAACCATCGCCGTTGAGGTCCAGCATACCTGGAGGCAGATTCATATCCGCATCAACGGCAAGCACGGGATCAAGAGCTTGTGTCCGGTTTCCGCCAATGTGCTGACAATTTCGTCGGCTGACAAAAAGCTGAAAGAAGGGGGTGCGGCGACTGTTACGCTTACGGTAGTCTGGCAAGAACTTGGATTTGGCTCTGTGGGCTTCTCGCACCTCCACATCATCATCTTCTTCTTCGTCCTCGTCTTCTGTTTCACCTCCTTGTAAATCGGATCCTGTCCCTGCCGGGTGTCTAGCTCGGAAATCGGGTTTCTGCTGAGTGTGCACCACAATATTAACTGACGAAATGTCGGCGTGCTCGCAGTTTGACCGCTCTAAAGCCTCCACTGCCAGAAGCATTTGACGTAGGAATGATCGCATCGTGCGCTCACTCAAGCGGTGTTTGGTAGAGAGCCACGAGCTCAGCGTCAGCCGATCTCGTCCGTCTGCAATACTATAAACATCTTCATCATCTGCAGCACCAGCACCGTTCGGAATATTATGAAGATGTACCTCTGCTGGGACCGGTTCGTTAGGCGCTGGTACAGCATTCTGTGCTGCGTCGCCAGCCACAGCTCCTTCGTTCTCTCCTTGCGTCTGCAAGTGAATCTCCGCAGCCATCTGTGTCACTCCCTGATCCGGACTTCTCACCATCGCCACTGCCGATTTGTATCGCACCCCTACCAAGTGCACACTCGAAACGGCATCATTTCTTCGTCCTTGCGATAATCGTCGCGAACTCGGGAGTGCGCCGACCTGTCCCGGGTGTCTGTTCAACGTCTGGAACAGCTCTAAGAACCTGCCATTGTACCTCGCCGCCGCTGTATTCGCTGCAATCGTCGTCAACCTTCCTGCTACATCACTGCACTCCTGTGTATACGCTGCCTGAGCAAGTTTCAGTCTCTGATAAACCATGTACACCAATATCGCCGGCACGTCTTCATGTGGACGCATCAGATCTCTCTCCAGCCCCAGCAACGGACGCAGCGGGTACCTCTCCAACGGGGTCACAAGCAGCGGCTCCCAGAACAAATCGTCTCTCGCCAATGCTTTCCACGCCCTGCACACTTGGCTCACACGGAGCAATTCCTGTCTCGAGAAGAAGCCGAAGATGAGCATCTCAAGGCCTCCCAGGGCGTCAATGCCCACGTTCTGTCGAGCACTCGTGGCCTCTGATTGGTCATCACCTTGCTCTTCCTGCCATTGCAGCGACTCTTCCTCGCCCGAGAGGATCATTTTCGTCGAGATCTTCATGGAGTACGACGTCGATCTCCGTTTGTCTCGAGGCTGCAATGGGTAGAAGCGCATGCGTTCGCGCACGCGACGTAGCGCGCGTAGTTTGTCTCTGCACTGTCGCTGCTGTAGCATCAGCGGGTCTTCGTCCTCAAGGGAATGGGGCGAATAGGCCGTGGGTTTGGGCTGGAAGCTCTGGTTCTGGATGGACGCGATCCATTGGGAGGAGGACGAGGACGGGGGCGAAGAAGTGGCGTCTGCCGGGCGCTTGACGCGGCGGCGCGGGGACAACGAGGTCTCCATGGTGATACAGCAAGTGATGGGGTTAACGCACTCTTGCAAACTGAGATTTTGGCTTGAAAGGGTGGAAAATCGACTTTTGCAGATGTGGAAAGTGATATCATAGAGGAGAGGTGCGGACAACAGCTAGTGTATGTAGATAATAAAGTTCTAAATAGGATATGCATGAGGATAGAAAGGTGACGCCTGTCCTTGGCGTTATTTTCGGCGGCAACGGCTAGATGACCAGTGATACAGGCAACCAGCGGCATTTGCGAGTGGTTCAGACCCGCAGACTGCTGCCAGTACACGGCGTGTTCCGCTTTCGTTGCAGCTACGGTTTCCGCAATTTCAGCCAATCAGCGCGCGTTTGTAGAATCGACTCTTTTTTTTGGCGCATTTCTACTTTCTTTAGAAACCAAGACTTTGACGCCATGGGCAGCAAGCACGGCAGCACGGTCGAGGAGCTGCGGCTCAAGTTCCTGTTCGCCAACCAGGACGGCGTGCACGTGGAGCTGGGCTTCTCGCCGTCCGCCACGGTGGCGCAGGTCAAGGCGGAGCTCATGCGCAGCTGGCCCCAGAGTGCGTCGTCGTGTGTCGTAGCGTCGTCTCCGTCTCAAATGGTCTCATGTTGAGTTTCTATTTGCGTTTCTATTCCAGATGTGCCACCTGCCGAGGACGCCAAGTCCGTCCGACTCATTTGCATGGGGCGCGGCGTCCTACAGGACTCGCACACGCTCGTGGCGGCGGGCGTCCCGGCCTTTGACACACACCCGACGCCTGTGAACGTCTCGGTGTTCCACAAGTCGCAGACGACAGTGAGAGGTACAAAGTCTCAGCTAAAAGGAAGCAGAAGCTGTTGCTGACGGTTGTTTGCTGCTGTGCAGATGTTACGCGAGGCCACGGAGCAGCCAAGACGGTGGAGTCGGCGGGCTGTGGCTGCGTCCTCTGCTAGAACACTTTCTTTCGACCTGTACAACAACCACGGCGCTCTCTATCTTGACTCCTGTTTAGCACTAAGTTATTTGAAACACGAGCTAACTAACCGAGGACTCCTTTGCTTGTTGCATCTCTCAGCAGAAGGGCTGCTGGCAGATCGGGCACTTGTTCTTGCCCGACTGGTTGAACCACTTGTACAGACACGAGTTGTGGTACTTGTTGTTGCACGTCTTGCAGGGCAGCGACGGCAGTCCCATGTTCTTGGGGTTCAGGATCGAGTAACAGATCGGACACGGCTCCACGCCCTCGAACTCCTTGTCCACGTTGTGCTTCCAGAGTAGCACGGCATCCAGCAAAGAGCCGTCGCGAGACGAGGTCACGCGGATAATTTGCAGCACCCATCGTCGCCAGCGATCTTCAGAGATGCCAATTCGCTTCGTGCATTCCACCTCCACGCAGCGCAGCGGGTAGGACGATGGCACACGCACCACCATTTCCAACGCGCATTCGTCTTTGATGTAAGTCGTCGTGATCTCGCGAGAGACACGACTGCCCTTCACAGTCATCTCTTCGTCATCCCAAGACTCACCAGCAGCTGATGAGGCCTCGCCTGCCTTTTGGATGAGCTCCAACTCGGCGGCCAGCACCGACGGGGTGATGTGGTCCTCGAAATATTTTGCAGACCAACTGCGCGTGGCGCGCGAGCAATCGTCGTTCCACCACGACCGAACCATTGCTGGGAGGCGCACAACCGTGCGGAAGAAAACCCGGGTGCCGAGCTGGAACACGTGCGCCTTGTCAAGACTCCACGTCTCGTCATCCTCTTGCTTGTCCAAGTCGGTAGCGTCAAACAGCGCAGCATCTTGCAGGTCGGAGACTGCTCCCTTAAACGCGGACTGCGATTCTTGAGACAGCAACGCCGAGCAAAAGTTCAGGAAATTTGTGAGCATTCCGTGGCGTGCGACGTACGAGCTCAGCGATGAAGCGATGAGGTTGGATGAAGCACCTTCACCCTCACTACTCTCGCCTCCACTTCCACTCGAAGGGAACAGCTGCAAGAAAAGATCCCAGAGCAACAATTTCCCCGTGATGTCCTCCCGCTCTTGCACCTTTTGCTTTCGACTGCGCATGCGGATGCTCGCTGCCCCGCTCTCGCCTTCTTTATCAGCGAATACAGCACGCAGAGCAGAACGCAAAGCCTTCGGAATAAGCACCCTAGCCAATGCAGATTCAGTTGCTGCCTCGTCATCGGCATTCACATCAATCGCACTAGCATCGTAATTGCGCAAGCGGAGCGCACCGCTGTACGAAGCCAGAATGTACAGCAATACGCGCAAAACCGGCTGCAGTGGATAGCGCTTTCCGTTGAAAAGTGATGCTAGAGTCTCAATGCCGCCGAACGACTCCAGCACAAGGCGGTTGACGTGGTCAACGTCGTGAATGCTGGTAAGTGTCGAGCGTAGAGCCGGAAGCGCACTTGCAAGCACCTTCTCGACGTTAAACCAGAGGTTTACTAGCTGGAAACACTGCGAAGGAGACACCAGCGCCACATACGTAGTCACAATGCTCGCCTTCAGTTCTGCACACTCGGAAAGTGCACACAGTACCGTACACAGAAGAGCTTCTCGGTAGTGTGCAGCAAGCTCATGTAGCGCGTCTGGGTTTGATTCGTACATCGCACTCACAAGATCCATCAACGCCAATCGTGCTACTGCTAGCTCACTCGGGTAACCTAAAACAATTTTCTCCTCGTCGCTCTTCATGATCCTGCGATCACCAAGCGTAGGGCTGCGCTTTTGAACCTTCAATGCAGTGATTTTGGCCGTCTCTGCCTTGCCTGCAATTGCATGTGTTACAACCGAGCGTGCCACATTCTCCCATGCATCACGGAAACCTGGAGATCCAGTTGGTAGATGCGATGCGAGGGTGCTGACATACTCTGCCACAGCAATCCATTCCTCCACTTCCACAACAGTTGACGAACTTGGCGCTAGGATATTCTGAAGTCGCGCCAAAACCGATTCTTGAGTCGAAAAATCGACAATTTCTTGCTCGGAAGCGCTAGACAAATTTCTTTTTTCCTTGACTGCACGTGTCATCAGTCGCAGGTACTCAAAGAGGGCAGTACCAGTGACTGGAACTGCAAGAGCCTCCAGAGCACATAAAGTAAAGAAGTTTGTGAGCGTTAAGACGACTTCATCGCTTGCTTCCACACTTAACAACGAGGCTGCAATATTTTGAGAGGTCTGTGCCTTCCAATCTCCTTTTTGACCAGTAAGCTCCTGGATGAAGGCCACTCGTGCAGCAACTGAGCTGGAAGTCGAGAGTACTGCAACAACCAACTCATCCAGCTTCATATGTTGCTCGTGCGTAAGCATATCCGCATTTTGGCTCGCAACTAAAGCACTTAGATTCTTGCTCAAAAATACCAAATCGCGATGGTTTGCAATTTCTCGCTTACTCTGGCGCGACTGAAGTACAAATGCAAGAGTTTTGTCCACCAGTGTCGACGACACCCGTAACGCTTCGTACAAATTCTCCAGGGTCAAATAGCTTTCCGAAATCTCAACCAAATCGGCACCTCGCTGAATGTGGTAATCCGAGTGGAAAACGACCCACGTTAGTGCGTGAGTAGCATCCAGGTCCACGAGCTTGGCAACAAGTTCCACGGCCTTCTTCTCATCCTCCGATGCTAAAGACGTCAAATATGCTTGCAGGACGTCCACAACTTGCTTATCTTCGCATACCTCTCCCAAACCGGACAACACCCGACTGTAAAACAGCTTCTCTTGCGAATCCTCGTTGCCACTGTTGCATCGCAAATTTATGGCGTCCAGTTTCCCTACTAGCTGATCCACAGAAAAATATGCTTGATCGGCACCAAGCTGCACGTAACTCTTAACATACGCTGCGAACTGCTTGGTGTTAAATGACACAGTTCCCACCGGCAAATCTGCCAAGAGGAACGAATTAACATGACCAGCCAACTCGTTCACAAAAACCTCCGTTCTCAGTGATGTCCACTTCGTGAGAGAGTGCCGTACAGTACGTGCCCACACATCACTTGCTTCCGTTCGATAATTACCACGTGCTGAGAGATGGAACAGCAGCGTGTATAACTGAGCTTCAACAGCTTCAAGTTCAGCGGGGAGCTCCCCACTCAATTTGTAAAATAGTTCGCAAAGGCACGTCAGCATCTGTACCAATACTGCGTTGTTGCTATTGGTGCCGTTTTGGATCACGAAGTGGCACAAAATTACGACAGCATCAGAACTCACAACAGGGGCATTGGACAAACCACCGAGGCACGCTTTCAGGAGAGTGTCAAACGCACTGGCGTCTAAATCATCGAGTCTTCCCTTCAAACTAATCATCAGGAACTCGTCAAGAAGTTTGCCTTGCCATATTGCCTGAAGCGCCTCCAGCGTCACATCAGATTCATCACCAGCCGATACACCACTTTCATAGCCATTTTGCCAACTTCCACAGGATAGCCACAACTTGCTGTTCTGTTCAGTAACCGGAAACTGCAGTCCATACTGGATGATATCGCTCGCTTTTGTCATATCACCAAACTGAACACCGCAGTCCTGGAAGAGTTGCAGCAAAAACTGTTTTTTATCACGCGCAAACAGGAAAAATTGCCGCGAAAGTTCCAGAGCAGCACGCATCGTTTTCACCACGCTCTCATTGGCGGATGATCTCTTCCACGCAGCCACAGCTCGAAGTACGGGACGGTAATGGTCATCAAAATGAGTATCCACAGGTGAATCTACTCTGTTCAAGAGTAACAAATCCAACGGATGAGTTTTGCAAACGCAATTAATCGCCCCCAATAGCTTGGCAATCGATGCATTCTTGGCTGGCGTAAAACTTGGTTCCGCAACTAGGGCATCAATCTGGTCTAGAGATTGCAAATATATGTCTTTGCTCGTCGACAGCCACTGTGCAGCCTCGTTGTCTTCACTGGCGTTCTTAGCGTCAGCAACTCCAGCGCTGACGAGAGCATTAATCCGTGAAGGCATGAGCGAAGCTTTGGCAATCATCGTGCTGATAGCTTGTCGCGTCCATTCGTGCAATTTCTCCAGCAACGTATCCTTTAATGCGTTCACCACGGCGACCTCTGTCGTAAAACTGCGCAGCCGGCTACTCATCTTCAGCATACTGCTAGCGTAAAGCGCAACTTCTCCCTCGGGAAACTCGGACGAGCTGAGCATCGTCGTAAATGAGGAAACAAAGACCTTCTCAAACTGGTTCACATAGTTAGCCTCGAATACCGGGGTATCCTGTTCACCCAGCCATGCTGCATTTACACTCTCCGTCAAGAAGATACTGAAATACCCTGTAATACACTCGAAGAACGCAGCGATCGCCGGTGCTTCACAAAACCGGGCATCTTTCGACTCAATAAATTTCCAGCAATGCTCAAGAACCCCTGTGTAGATCACTGACTGGCCCTTGATAGGATCCACAGCGACACTCAATGGCACCATGGATAACAACGGTAGCAAGGTCGGAAACGATGATCGACCAGATCCGTAAAACCCGTGGCGGATCTGTGCAAACAGGCGTGGGTAAACAGCACTAACCACAAATTTAGGGAAGCTGGCACTTGATTGCCAGACACCGGGGAAAGTTTGTAAGAACGTAAGTACCGCGTTCCACATAACTTCATGATTAGACGGGCTTTTGTCCCCGAGGATACCGAGAACCACCTTGCCGAACGCTTCTTCGCGCGCGGCAACAATCGACTTGGCCTTCGTACACAGCGTCACGATCACAACATACATCGCTCTGCGCACAATATCACGCGAGAAGTTGGGGTGTTTCGAAGACGCAGTAGCCAGACGCGTAAACTTATCGGACGAGACAACGGTAGCCACGTTGCAGCTCGCATCTTCATCGCTCAATTTGTCTGTAAGTTGGTTCTCGGCAAAGAACTTGATCACGGCGTCGATACTCAACACTGCAGCGGAAATGCACCTCTCATAGCGCTCCTCCTTTTCATCGGGTTGCAACGGGATCCCCTCGAACGTGTCCGGTGTCTTGGTGAAAAAGCTCTGGAACTCCTCCATCATCGTCGCCACGTGTTCCTCCACCACGGTCTTCTGCATCTCTGTATCCGTAAACAGCGTGTCGAACGCCTTCCTGGCCAGCACAGCCACCTCTGCGTTCACATCGTGCATGGCCAAGTACCAGTACGGCAGCAGCCGCTGCAAGTGCGGGACGAAGGCGCGCGGCCGCATCTTGTCGGCCAGCGCCGCCAGCACCTCGTTCAGCAGCTGGCGGACCTTGCGGTCGTTCTGGTCGCGCATCTCGAACGTGTAGAGCTGCGTGAAGTGGCCGAGCATGGGGCGCAGCTCGGCCGGCTGGCGGGGCGGCAGCACCTCCTGCAGGAACGTCTGCAGCGCCTTGATCTTGGTCACGGCGCCCTTCTTGGCCAGCATCTTGAGCGCCAGCGCGATCTCGTGGTCCGATCCGTCGTAGATGCTCTGCACCACGGGCTTGACGTACGAAGCGCCGGCTTTGGGCGTGGCTTGGATGGCGTTGGGCGCCGGCTGCGCGAAGCTCGCGAAGCCGATGAAGGCGGGCGGCGCGGCGGCTGAGCCGGCACTGGCCAGCAGCGACTGGTGCGCACGCGCGCTAGAGGACGCGCGACTCTGCTCCTGCTTCTCGCGCTGCTTGTTCTTCTTGGGGGCCATGAGCTGCTGGCAGATTCGCGAATGGAGCTTTGGCGCTGACGTGAGTGTTGGTCGTGGTGTGGACTACATGGATTGTGGTGTGGTACACGTTGGCGCTGTGATGGGTGCGATTGGGCGGATGTTAAATGCGATTAGCTGATAGCCTGCGAAATTAAAAGCAAAATGCGTACATACGTTCATACAGGTTTAAGTTCATTTTGGTAAGAATGTCTGTATCACATGATACAAATGGCTTTCTTAAACCTGATGTTTAGTAGTACGTGGCGTGGCTGTATCTTCTTGCGAAGGAGGGGCGGACATCAGTCGAGAATAAGCAGCACGCCGCTCAGCAGCTTCCACCTCGCCACGATGCGTCGCGCCGTGCACTCGCAGGCGCTCAAGACTCTCACGCGTCGCGTGCAGTCGTCTGCGCGCCCTCTCAGCGCCCCCATCGCGTCGCGTGCGCTCTTCCAGACGGCGCAGTTGACGCCGCAGCGCTCGTTCTCCACTGCCGCCCCCAAGGCCTCGGAGGAGGACGCCACCGTCCCTGTGCAGGTGCTGGAGGACGCAGTCGCCGACGAAGAGGACGAGGACGACATCGGCCGCAAACTCAAGCCCCGCGAGGTCGTGGAGCAGCTCAACAAGTACATTGTGGGCCAGGCCGACGCCAAACGCGCCGTGGCCATCGCGTTACGCAACCGCTGGCGGCGTCAGATGATCTCGGACGAGCTGCGCCAGGAAGTGAGTCCCAAGAACATCCTGATGATCGGCCCTACAGGCTGCGGTAAGACGGAGATCGCTCGTCGCCTCGCCAAGCTCTCGGAAGCGCCGTTCGTCAAGGTGGAGGCCACCAAGTTCACGGAGGTGGGTTTCCACGGCCGCGACGTGGACCAGATCATCCGCGACCTGGTGGAGAACGCCATTAATATGGTCAAGAAGAGCCGCAAGGAGCGGCTGCGCAAGCAGGTGCAGCACCTCGTGGAGAGCCGCATCTTGGATGCGCTCACGGGCGCTAACGTCGCGGAGCGCTCGCGCTCCACGTTCGAGCGGCTGCTGCATACTGGAGAACTGGAGGACCGTCTCATTGACGTGGACGTGCCTGCTGCGAAGAACCCGGGAGGCCAACCCATCTCGTTCGTCGGAGGGGAAGGGAAGGGCATCTCCATGGAGGTGTTCGGCCGCGCCTTTGGAGAGAAAAAGACGGAGCGCAAACGCATGACCATCGCCGATTCCCGCGCTGTGTTTGAAGAGATGGAGATGGAGAACGCAATTGATATGACGGATGTTGTGCGTGAAGCTATCAAGGAGACGGAGGAGAACGGCATCGTGTTCATTGATGAGATCGATAAGATTTGCTCCAGCGGAGACTACCGCCGTTCGTCGGACCCGAGCAGCGAGGGTGTGCAGCGCGATCTGCTGCCTCTGATCGAAGGCAGCGTCATCTCCACGAAGCACGGCAACGTCAGCACGGACCACATTCTGTTCGTGGGCTCAGGCGCTTTCCACTCGTCCAAGCCGTCGGACTTGCTTGCCGAACTCCAGGGTCGTTTGCCTATTCGTGTCGAGCTTAAGGGACTCACGGAGGAGGACCTGCACCGCATCCTGACCGAGCCGGTGACGAACCTTATCAAGCAGCAGACAGAGCTGATCAAGACGGAGGGTGTTACTCTAAACTTTACTGACGACGCTATCCGCGAGATTGCTCGTGTTGCTGCGGAGATTAACCAGACGGTTGAAAACATCGGCGCTCGACGACTGCACACGGTGGTGGAGAAGGTGGTGGAGGAAATTAGCTTTGACAGTTCCGAGATGGCACCGGGCTCTACTGTTACGATCACGAAGGAGTTCGTGCTCGAGCGCGTTGGCAAGCTCATGAAGAAGACGGACCTCTCCAAGTTTATTTTGTAGACTTAAGGATGCTTTCAACGTTTTCCAATTGGCATTAGCCTACCAAATACTTCAAAGTAATGGAAGAAGAAACGTGTGTCCTAGTCAATCTGTTGGTTTTGCTGCTGTAGAGCTCAAGAATCTGTTGATCGATAAAGTCTATTTACATATGCCACAGCAGTAGCTTACCACAGCTCAATCTCTTCCTGAATACGTTGCAGCTCTTGTTTCGGCAGCACCACAGCACTGTCACCCTTCCGGAGGCCTTCGCGAGCAATTGCTGCCTGCAACTCGAGGTTACGCTGCACTTCTGCGTCATAACTTGCATCAAGGTCCCCCATAAGCGCATCTATTGTTTTTTCTGACTCTTCCGCTTCGATATTGATGTCCTCGTCGTCTTCCTCATCCGGAACAACAAACGTGGTGCTATCTGGCGCCAAACTGTCATCGTCAAGAGAGCCCGTCTCACAAACTTGCGACTGGTTCGAGCTGTGGTAACTTGTGTAACAATGTCGAAGGCCAATGGGACTTTGTGACCAAGCAGGAAGTTGTGTCCATCCTGATGACAACTTTGGTGCCAAACTTGCAAAGATTGACGCTTCCGTACTCAGCAAAGCGTGATTTCTAACACCCTTGGCTGATTTTAACGCAGCCAGCATGCGTTCTAAAAGCTCAGCGTCGTCGTTTGCAACATTGTCTCCCTTGCGCTTTTCGGCTAGGGCTAGCATTTCTGCGCCGCACTGGCACAAATCTTCAATTGGGCCAATTTGGAGCTTAACCCGCTCACGATACTCGCTGCTAACCATGAATTTGATCCACTGAAGCGCCAATCCCACCTCCACTCGTTTTAGTGCCTTTTCAGCCTCACCAACTTCTTCAGACACATCTTCGTCATCGTCGCTTTGACGACGAGACTTGGAGCAAATACTGTCAAACACTGTTTGGCAAAGTCTCGCCAGAAGCGATGCACTGAAGCTCTTCCACAGCGGTTGAAGCTGCAACAACAGCGATACAAACGCTTCCTTCTGGAAGATCTCCGTCCCATTCTTCGTGTCTTGCTCTTGTGGTAGTGAAGCTTCCAGGAACAACAGCCCAGTGGGAGCCACGTGCTCGCCATACTGTTCTCCGGCCACCAGCAACGGCACCACCAGATTGCGTAGATTGTCCACGTCCAAGATCGGCTTCAGATCCGTCTGCATTGGCACCTCGCCACTCTGCACCTCGCCCACTTGCATTTCCCCTTCAGTTTGCAATTTCAAGTGTGGCAATTGATCCAGCAGCCACTGCGCCACTTGATGCACCTGACCTCGAATCGCGTTCTCTTGAGTGTTCCAATAATTGGCTCGAAGCCACGCCAACAAATGTCGAGCAGCGAACCGCAGCACCGGCAACGACGGCAACTGGTTGTGCGTGGATTCATGACGCAAATCCACGACCCAGAGCGGGATGCCGATCCGTTGTGCCAACATGCTCACGGCCGTGGCGTACATCCCCTTCTGCGAGCCATCCACCAGGCCGTTCACGCAGCGTACAATGGTGCTCGCGTACAATAATGACAGCTCCATATGCGAGCGAGAGCTCACGCCCACTGCGTGGTGATGATGCTGCGCCATTTGTTCATGAAGTTGGAGCTCCACGAGCTGCGCGGTGGCGTTGATGGCCACGGGAAGTTGCACGCGACTGCGCCATGAAGCCACACGGGAGACCACGCGCTGCTGCTCGTACGGGTCGCTGCTGAAGAGCCCCACGTGCACTTGCTGCCACTCGCGCCAGTCGAGCCACGGCACTGCGCTCTTACGCCCACTCATTCCGAAAGTGACGCGCCAAATAATTGGAATCGGCCAACAGCCAATCAGGTTTCTTACAATAGTTTCCAAGACTAAAAAATGCGCAACAATATTTGCGAATGTCGCCTAACAATAATTGCGAGTGTATCGGACAAGCTCAGCGGTCCGTGCAGACGGATGAAGCGGTGGGAGACACTTGCTGGCAGCAATAGCAATGGTTCCAGTCGTTCTCGCAGCGACTGCATCGACTGCAGTCGCTGTCGGCCATAGAGACACTGGGACGTTCGTTCGCGGGGCTCTCGACGTCGTCGCTTGCGGCCGGGACGTTCACAGGGTAGACACTGTCCTGGTCGCTGTTGCAATAGCAGTGCGTCCACTTCTGGAGACAGAGATGGCATGTGTCCGTACCGACCTGGCGGTTGCGCGACTGGCGACTGTCGCTCTGGTCCGAGAGCGTCGTGTACGCCAGGCTCTTGGTGCGTAGGCCCGCTGCTTTGATCTGTTGCTGCCGCTTCTCCTCCATCGCCTGGAGGATCTCAATGGGGCGCTGCTTGGACGCCATGGTCGGGAACAGCATCTCGGTCTGCTCCATCTGCAGAAATGATTTCAAAATGCAGCTCTCGATGTTCTCGCACGCTTGCGTGCAGTTCTCAAAGCTCCGCGCCATGATACACAGCAGCATGTGCCGCAGGAACAGGCCGAGGCTGTCCATGCGCTCCTTGACGACGGCCGCGCGACTGGATCGCAGCAGCCGTCGCCGCGGGAACGGATAGTCGGCGACCTGCTGCAGGTACTGCTCGCAGTAGCTGCAGTGGCCCCACGAGACGAGCTCCATGAGCTCCTTGCGAAGCTTGTAGAAGTCCGAGTAGCGTCTTCTGACCACGCACTTGCCGCCGGTCGTGACGTTGCGCACGAAGACCGTGTACATGGTGTATTTGTGGCCCTTGCCGTGCGTCGAGACGGCTCCTTCGTCGCTGTCCAGCGCCTCGCCGCCTTCCACCTCCTTGGAGGCCGTGATGACTACGGAGATGGAGTCTTCATCGATCATCGTCGACAGATTGCGCCGCTTCCAGAGAGCGCCCGAGCGAAATACCGACGCGACTGGAGAGAGCAGAGAGAGAGCGTACAACCCGCAACGGAAATGGACTGCAGGATGGATCGATCTTGGCGTGGCTTCGTGGTCACCAAGACGTTCGACCAGCGAGGCTTCTTCACTATCCACCTCGTCCTCCAAAAATTCGTTCTCGATACCACGACACAAAAAAAACAGAAGGCCAAAACCATAACTGGTGGGCACCACACCACCGATCAAATCCCGAGGAAGTGAGCGTCCTTCTATAGTGGACAGATTTGCATGGACAGGAGTATCCTGGAGCTGTATGTACTGGCAGGATGCAAGCACAGCTTCGCATTTAATTTGCCAGTTTGCTGCTGCTGCAAGGCATTTCGAGTCGCCGCCACGCTGCCTATTTTTTAGAAAGCGCCACGTTGAGGCGACACATTAGCGTAACGTTTCGCTGCGAGGACGGTTGTTGCGAGAGTGTGTTGTTGCTATTGATGCATTATATCTCGGTGGCCTTTTCAGTTGCTTGCCATCCTTCTCCCTATACTCTTAAATACTGGTAACTCTTGTACTGGCGGACGCTGTCGAGCTGTGCTCTCGTCCGGCGCCGCCCTTATTTCTGCTTCGCACACACTTCGGACACGGGGCCCTGCACGGGCATCCGCTCGGCGTTCGACAAGGACGCTGGCCGCGTCGCCTGCTGTTGCTCCAGCTCGAGCACGTGCTGCTTCTCGGCCATGCGCTCCAGCGCGAACACCAACAAAGACCTCTCTTGAAGGAAGTCGCGGTTGGACTCGGCCTTGCCGAACTCGCTCACGAACGCCAGGAGCTTCTCGCAGTTGCGCGTCAGGAGCTGCTCCACCTCAGGCGACTTGTTCGGGTTGGCCACGAAGATCTTGAACACGTGAAAAGCGTCCATGCGCAGGGCCTCGCTCGGCTCGCGCAGCAGCAGCATCACCTGCTTCAAGTTGCTGCGCGAGGCGACGTACCGCTGCATGACGGTAAAATTCACGGGGTCCAGTAACAGCTCCGAGAGCAGCTGCAACGCTTGCCGCCTGGTCGCGTAGTTATCGGACGCGAGCAGACCGTTGAGCAGGCCGAAGACGCGGTCGAACGACTCGTCCAGCACCTGCACCGTCGCCTTCTTGTGCACCGTCAGTAGTCGCGAGATGTTGATGAGCGCGTCGGCCGAGATGTCGAAGTTGCTGTTCTCCATCGTCACCTTGAAGAGGAACTCAAACTCGGGCTGGAGATCCTGCAGGAAGATCATCGTGAGCGTCTGGTACTCGAAGCAGTCGCGCAGCATGGACCCGCAGATGAGCGCCGTATCGTTGTTCTTGTAGCCTTCCACGAGCCAGCGCATGATGTCGGGGCGCTCGCCGATGAGCTCGATGAAGCCACGCAGGTTGTGCACCGTCATGGCGCGGAACACGTTGCCCACGTACTTGCGCGTCTCGAACGTGAGCTGGCCCAGCACCTTGGGCATCAGCACCTTCTCCAGCACTCGATAGCGTAGCAGCAGCTCGGCCATGTCGTCCATCTTCTTCTCGCGGTCGCCCTGTTCCTCGTCCCAGTCGTGGAAGATGGCGCGGATCTTGGCCCACTTGCGCTCGAGCTCGCCGGGCACCGTCTTCTCGGCCGCGGACTCGTCGTCGTCGCTCGACTCGTCCTCGTTGCCTTCGAGGTCGGGCTCGCACGCGTCCACCACGGCGTCTCTTTCACTCGGGTCCACGTCCTCGTCCTGCGGCTTGCACTCGGTCAGCGCGGCGCCCGAGCTGGCGGCGATGCTCAGGCTCTCGAACGCGGCGTCCAGCTTGTCGTCCGGCACGAGCTCGCGCAGCAGCACGTCCACGGAGCGCACGAGCTCGCCCGTGGGATTAAGGCGCGACCAGAAGAACGTGTTGACGCGGTTCATGGGCGGCGGAGGGAGTCTAAAGAGGAGGAGACCTCTCTTCCTCGGGGCTAGAAAATGCGAATGCGAGATGGCTCACAGGCCAGCAGCGCTCACCACCGGCGAGGCTCAATACAGTATCTTGCTGCAACCCTGGAGACATATCGCGAATCGACGACACGGCACTACACTTGGGTTCAGTATGCAAGAAACGGCCCGCCCGGCTTTGCCCGCGTGCGTACGTAAAGGGGAAAGGGTTATCGCTCAGCCCAGGACAGAGGAGAAATGACATCAACACTGGAGCACTTCAACGCTGGACTCGGTCAGTCCTGGGGCGTGTCGTCCTGCCGAGGAGCTCTGCCGCGAGAGAAGAAGAAGAACAACTTCCTCTAAATCTGGGTCAGAATTTCTTCAGCGCCGAGGAGCTCGACTGTGCTGCTTGCTAACGCTACACTGTTCTGATTTACTCGATGGTAGCGCACGTACGAATGAGTCGTGCGTTTTTCGAAGCAGGTTTCGACTATCGTGGAGGAACCTGGGTTCTATAGAGGACGAGCGTGCCGACAGATAGTTTCTCGGGTGTCGGTATCACTAGGAAGGCCTCGCGCGCGAGGCGAATTCTCGCATCCACACTGCGAGCTCATTTGCGTTATCAGCGCTGACACGTCTGCTCGAGCCCGCACGCGACAAGGCAAGCATCATCTGCGGCGCAAATCGGCTGGACAGCAGCGCTCGAGCAGCGTCTCCAGTGACACTGGCAGTGTATCCAAGTCGGGGATGTGGGTCAACTGGATGGTGAATCGCGGCACCTGAGTTTCTTTGCATGAGCAAACGCAGCACTAGTGTACATGGTTCTCGCAGCAGATGGGGGCATGTAGTATTCATTGTGGTATGCATTACTTTCCTCTAGACCGTCACCATGGCTCGACGGTTCGGGTTTCTCTGCAGCTTGTGGCTGCGATTGTCCAGGCGGGAGCGGTTCTTCTCGTGCCAGAAGTTCTTGCGCTTGGCCTCCACGATGGACATGCCGCCGGCAATGTTGTTGCGCTTCTTGAGGAAGTTGGCTACGAACGCCGTCGATAGAGCTGTGCTGCCGCCACGAGGATCGATGCCAGCCGTTTGGTACGCCAGCAGCAAGTTCTCCTTGGTGGCAGCTAGCACCGACGCGCGCGTCTCGTCCGGACGGAAGTGCTGCTTGTAGTAGCGACGGAACTCGCGGCGACCGAGGCGACGGCCGCTGGCAAGCACCAGCTCTCCCGTCTCAGACACGCCAATAGAGTTCTCGTCCTCTTCATCCTCGTCTTCCTCCTCCTCAATCACTTCCTCGTCACTGTCGATGCTGGCCTCGCTATCCGTCTCCCACTCGACGTCCTCCTCTGCGGCGGCCTTGTTCTTGCGCGACGACTTGTACTGGGCCTCGAAGTCGTAGAACTCCAGGACCTCGTCCAGATCCTCATCCTCATAGCGCAGCTTGCAGTGAGACAGCGACGTCATGTGCTTCTGCACATCCTGGTGCGAACGGAAGGCCTTGCCCTTGCCGTTGCAGTACAGACAGTAAAAGCCGACCTTTACCTTCTCGGCCAAGTAGCCCACCAACCCTTCAGCATCCACTAGAAACTCCACGTCCGGGATGAAGAAGCCGTGCTCCTTGAGCATGTGCGTCAAGCACGAGTCAAAGTCGGCTGCATGGTGCGTGCAGAAGATGCAGTCCTCCTTCTCCAGGGGCACTTGCTTCTTGTACTCCTCGATCTCCTTGGCGAGTTCCTCCTCTGTAAGCTCCTTGAGTTCACTGACCTGCTTGTCGTCGACTTCCAGCGACACTGTCTCCATCTGCTTCTCCACCGTCTCCACAGCGGAGGCGACCTCGGGGTTCTTCTTGGCGTTGGCCAAGTGCTTCTTGGACGCCAAGTGGTTCTCGTGTGCGTTCGAGGTCGTGAACGTCTTGTTACATGCCACACACTTGAGCACCGTCTTCACTCCTGCCTTCTTGACCTGGTCCTTACGGGCGCGTTGCTTCTGCTTGGGGTCACTGGCCGCCTGCGCCTCCTTCTCCTCACGCACCTTGCGCATACGGAACTCGAACTGCTCCTCAGATACGGGCGGAAGCTCCACGACCTTGCGCTTGAGGTTGTAGCGGTGCCAATCCATGCGGAAGTGGTCCTTCTGCTCCGCAGGCGACGCGAACTCCAAGCGGCATGCCGTACACGTCCACATGATAGCTTCTCTACGCTCGAGTCTGGCAGTTGAGTTGCCTTTGGAATCAGGAGCTCTTCGCAATGATAACCAATCGTAGGTCTGCCACTCCACGCAAACACCATTTAAATTAATGTTGCACGTATGTTACTTGAAGGTCCGTTTGCGCGACGCGAGCCATGTCTATGTCGCTCTAGTCCAACACGCCATTCGATCTCTTTCGAGCTCCAAGCACCCCACATCACCTCGGTCCGAGCCATGCTGTTCCCTACGCTGCTCCGTACGACTCGCCGCCAACTCGGCGCCGTATCCACCACCCAGAGCTTCACAAGACCCTCCGCTCGTGCGCTCTCCACGCCTGCTCGCAACCCGCAACACGCTTCCTGGACGGATGAGGACAAGACGTACTTCCAGAAGCTGCTCAAGCCAGAGAGCGTACTCACGGATCTCGACGACACGGAAGCGTTCACGGTGGACTGGCTCAAGAAGTACAAGGCCAGCAGCAGTCACCAGATGGTGCTCAAGCCCAAGACCACGGAGCAGGTCTCGGCTATCCTCAAGTACTGCAACGAACGCAATCTGCCGGTGGTGCCGCAGGGAGGCAACACGGGCCTCGTGGGCGGCAGCGTGCCGGTGTACGACGAGATCGTGCTGTCCACGAGCTCCATGAACAGCGTCGTGTCGTTCGACGAGGTGTCCGGCATCTTGGTGTGTGAGGCGGGGTGTATCTTGGAGAACCTGGACAACTACGTGGCCAAGCACGGCTACATGATGCCGTTGGATCTTGGTGCTAAAGGAACGTGCCAGATTGGAGGCAATGTGGCTGCCAATGCTGGCGGTCTCCGTCTGCTGAGGTACGGATCGCTGCACGGCACGGTGCTGGGTATTGAAGCGGTACTGGCGGACGGTACGGTGATCGACTGCCTGAGCACCATGCGCAAGGACAACACTGGTTACGACTTGAAGCAGTTGTTCATTGGATCGGAAGGCACACTAGGAGTTGTAACCAAGGTGTCAATCCTCACGCCTCCACGTTCGTCTTCAAAAAATGTGGCATTGCTGGCGTGTGAAGACTTCGAGGCTTGTCAGAAGGCATTCGTCGAGGCGAAGAAGAACCTTGGCGAGGTGCTGTCTGCTGTAGAGTTCATGGACCGACAGTCGCTGGATATGGTGTTGACCCAACAAGACTGGACGAAGGACCCGCTCGAAACGCCGAGTCCATTCTACGTCCTGATTGAGACGTCCGGCAGCAACGCCGACCACGACATGGAGAAGCTGGAAGCGTACTTGGAGGACGTGATGGGATCCGGTGTTGTTGTTGACGGCACGGTTGCTCAGGATGCAGCACAGGCACAAAAGCTTTTCTTGCTGCGTGAGGACATTTCCATGTCTCTCAGCTCTCGTGGCTACGTGTACAAGTACGACATTTCGCTGCCAATGAATCAGTACTACAAGATCGTGGAAGAGGTTCGTGAGAAGATGGCACCTCTTGGCGCTGAGGTTGTCGGTTTTGGCCACATGGGCGATTGCAACCTGCACCTGAACATCTCGACGCGCGAGTACGACGAGAAGGTCTTCAACGCTCTCGAGCCGTACGTCTTCGAGTGGACATCCAAGTACCGCGGCAGCATCAGTTCGGAGCACGGCATCGGCACGCACAAGCCTTCGTACCTCCACTTGTCCAAGTCGGACAACTCGATCCAGCTCATGCGGCAAATGAAGCAGATGATGGACCCGAAGGGCATCCTCAACCCGTACAAGGTCCTTCCTGCCAAAGAGTAAAGTGCTTTTTGATCGTCCGGCCTGCATTCAGCATGGTTAACTATTGCATGTGCTGCTGAAGTTACCAAGAGAATCTTCGTGCTGTCAAATCAAGGTACACTTTGCCCAACATTATTATCTTACCAAACCTCTCATTGCTATCCGTCCACCATACCATTTTGCAACAACAACCATCCAGCCGCAGCTGTAAAGCACATGGTCAACTTCAACTTGTGATGTCGCGCGAACGTCGCTCCAATTGCGCAAGCATTTCGCCAGTCAAACGCGTACGTCACTTGCATTCCCTCCCTCTTCACACACGATGCTGCTCCCCACGCTGCTCCGCACAGCTCGCCGCCAACTCGGCGCCGTATCCACCACCCAGAGCTTCACAAGACCCTCCGCTCGTGCGCTCTCCACGCCTGCTCGCAACCCGCAACACGCTTCCTGGACGGATGAGGACAAGACGTACTTCCAGAAGCTGCTCAAGCCAGAGAGCGTACTCACGGATCTCGACGACACGGAAGCGTTCACGGTGGACTGGCTCAAGAAGTACAAGGCCAGCAGCAGTCACCAGATGGTGCTCAAGCCCAAGACCACGGAGCAGGTCTCGGCTATCCTCAAGTACTGCAACGAACGCAATCTGCCGGTGGTGCCGCAGGGAGGCAACACGGGCCTCGTGGGCGGCAGCGTGCCGGTGTACGACGAGATCGTGCTGTCCACGAGCTCCATGAACAGCGTCGTGTCGTTCGACGAGGTGTCTGGCATCTTGGTGTGTGAGGCGGGGTGTATCCTGGAGAACCTGGACAACTACGTGGCCAAACACGGCTACATGATGCCGTTGGATCTTGGTGCTAAAGGAACGTGCCAGATCGGTGGAAACGTCTCGACTAATGCTGGTGGTTTGAGATTGCTCCGTTACGGCTCCCTTCATGGTACGGTGCTTGGAGTTGAAGCGGTGCTGGCGGATGGTACGGTGGTAGACTGCTTGAGTACCATGCGCAAGGACAACACTGGCTACGACTTGAAGCATTTGCTCATTGGATCGGAAGGTACGCTGGGGGTCGTGACTAAGGTGTCAATCTTGACGCCGCCTCGTTCATCGTCAAAGAATGTGGCATTGCTGGCGTGTGAGGACTTTGAGTCGGTGCAGAAAGCATTTGTCGAGGCGAAGAAACATTTGGGAGAAGTGCTGTCGGCGGTAGAGTTCATGGATCGCCAGTCTCTCGATATGGTGTTGTCGCAACAGGACTGGACCAAGGATCCACTAGAGACACCCAGTCCGTACTACGTGCTGATCGAGACTTCTGGCAGCAATGCAGATCATGACATGGAGAAGTTGAACGAGTACCTGGAGGATGTGATGGGGTCTGGCGTCGTAGTTGATGGCACTGTTGCTCAGGATGAGGCGCAGGCTCGCAAATTGTTTGTGATCCGTGAAGACATCACGATCGCACTTGCTGCTCGCGGGTATGTGTACAAATACGATGTGTCCTTACCGATTGAGCAGTACTACAAAATTGCTGAAGAAACTCGGGAGAGACTCGCTCTGACGGATGCTCAGGTTGTATGCTACGGCCACATCGGTGACTGCAACGTTCATTTGAACATCTCAACACTTGAGTACGACGAGGAAGTTTTCAACGCGTTGGAGCCGTTCATCTTCGAGTGGACGTCCCAATACCGCGGAAGCATTAGCGCTGAACACGGCATCGGTACGCACAAACCGTCGTACCTCCACCTGTCCAAGTCCGACAACGCCATCAAGCTCATGCAGCAGATGAAGCATATGATGGACCCGAAGGGAATTTTAAACCCGTATAAGGTTCTTCCTGAGACGAGTGAATAAGCCAGCCTTGAGCCCATCCACCTGAGGAACGTGAAAGGAGAAACATCCAACGTGTGTACAAACGACAATTGCCTCTAGATTTTGCCAGCAACGCTCACTCATACCTACAGTATTGAGCACAGCACCTAGTTGAATTCCTCCGCGAGCTCGAGATTTAAATACGACACATCGACGCCGCCCAGAATCCGTTCCTGGAGTTCATCCTCGTTCTCTCCTTGGATAGTCAAGTAGAGGTGCATTTGCAGATAGGTAGACCAGCTCTGGCACATTGATCCGATGTACTGTGCCGTAGTGCTGGAGGCCACATCAAGATCCAGTTCAAAGTAATTGCTGCGTCGGAAGTAGCGCTGCGTCAGCTTCGTGCCAGTGAGTGCAGGGCGGTTCGGCACCAGTGACTGTAAGATCCACGGCCCCTCCACCAAGTTCGGGATGAGCTTGAAGCGGTTATTGCGGAACTCGTCGTCTTCTTCACAGAACCTGTTCAGCAGTCGATGGAACGCTGCCGTGTCCTGTTCATCTTCAGGGTTCTGGGGAGCCGGCGGCAGCAGCCAATATACCACCAAACTGAAATTATCAGCACTGGGCAGCTCAATATTCACAATGAACACGAGTGAGTCCGGGTACTTGTCGCGACAATAGGCCAGCACGCTCTGCGCGCGCGTCTCCTCCTTCATGGCTAGATGATGGCGCTCCTCGGCCGTCTGGAACTTCCACAGATCCACGTGCAGCAGTTTGCCGATGGCTTTGCCTGCAGACACCTTCACCTCGTCGTCCATGTACGTTTTGCCGCGCACTTGGACGTCGCTGGCGTCCGGCTCGGCCCACATGGAGCGGATCTCGGGGGAGTGCACAGCGAACGGCGCATCTTGGAACTCGGACGACGGCACGACGCGCGTGTCAGACGTGGCCACGTCCAGTCCCCAGGCGTCGGACGTCACGACTCCCTGTTGCTTGTACTCGTCCAGATCTTCCACCGTCACTTGATGCACTTCCATGGGCTCTACAAGGTGCGAGCGGCCGCAACTCCACTCCAATTCCAGTCGCGTGCAGCTCTTGCGACGGCAAATGTCCAGCGAGTCCCCAGAGTTGGTGCGTGGGCGCAACGTCGGCGATGCCAACGACATGAAAGAAGTAAGAGAGGGGAGGGGGGGGGACACCTAATGCTCTTGAGAATGCACAGCGATGATGGCAATGAAGCGTGTCTCAAAGATAGGTACATGATGATGTCACGTCGTTATCGCCAGGATGTCACTATCAGTCAGAGTGATGGTCACTTCAACTTGCAGTTGCCGTCTATATTTACCAGTTGCCTTTTTGCCGCCTTGGACGATGATCGAGCCGCATAATGAGGCCTTGGGTAGTGCCAGGTCGGCGTCGTCTCTCAGCCCCCGCAACAATGAAGAGGTCGTGGAGACGGAGGAGCTGGACGAGGACTTGCCAGGACGAGACGCAGGCGGCTCGATGGGTGCTCCGGCGTCCGCCATGTCGGCCCGCGCCTCGGCCTTCCGCCTACTGGAGCAGTACTTCGAGGCAGACATGCTGACGCTCGAGCAGCTGCAGTTCCACAAGGACAAGTACGCCAAGCTGCACTCGTGTGTGCTGGCCACGTACAAGCACGAGAAGCAGCTGCTGAAAGACGCCAAGGCGCTCAATCGAGATCTCCTCGGAGAGAAGATTCAGGTGGAGAAGCAGGCCATCCGCAAAGCGGAGGAGGTGGCCGCCTTCTCGTCCGTCGAGAGAGAGAAGGACCGAGCGCTCAAGGAGCTGGCGGAGGCCGTGGATCGAGACGCAGTGCTCACTTTTGAGATCACGGAGCTGCAGAGAGAACACGCCGATCTGGTGGAGGAAAAGGACGCGATTTTAGCGGCCCACGCGCAGCTCATTGAGCCAGAGGTGCGGCAGCTTACGATGGAGATCGCTGGGCTTGCTGACGAGACTCACCGCCTGGACAGCGAGCTGGCGAAGGATACACAGCGCAAGCGAGAGTACCTCGCGAGACTCGACTTCCTGCATCAAGAGAACGCGCGGCTCGAGCAAACTGGCGCTGCCGAGATGAAAAGACTGAATCAGCTTCAGGGAGACCCCGATCGGATGCAAAAGCAAGCCGACGTCGTCGCGCGAGCGGTGGCGGGGTTGGAAAGGGAAAGCAATAAGGATAAAGCTCGAGCGATTGAGCTGCAAACGGCCGTTGAAGCCACAGGTGTGAAACTGCACGACGCCGACGAAGTCCAGCGTGAACTTACGCAAAAGTTGGAAGTGCACCGAGAGACGATCGACCAGCGCCAACGAGACGTGGATCATGTGACGCTGCATCTTCGAGAGGAGCAGAATGTCAACGTGATGCGACTTGGCGAGAAGACGCGACTCGACATGCGCGCGAAAGCACTCGACCTTGCTGAGCGCCGTGAAAACGAACGGTGTGGAATGGCACAAAAGGACTACGACCGCTTGAAGCGGGAACTTAAAAAGCAAATTCTCATGCTTGATGGCAACAAGGCACTGCTACCAAATCTCCGAGCCCAAGTAGTCGATGTCCAGCATCAGGTGTCTGCACTTCGCTCAGAAAACAAGAACCAAACCCAGCGCCAGCTAGACGTGAAGCAGCAGGTTGACTTGCTGATTGCACGCTTTCTGAAGCAAGAAGATGGCGAGAAGGTTCAAAGTGCTGAGCTTGAAGAGCTATCAACTCAGGTCACCCAGCTTGAAGCAGAGGTTGCACAGTGGCTAACGGAAGAAAGCAAGCAGAAAAAGCTGGTGACTATGCTTACTGCACAGCGCGAACTCAAGGCACGTGAAGCTACTTCAGCGTTAACTGCCGAGCGCCAAACTCAACAAGAACTCAAGACAAAGGAGCTGGTGATTTTCGACCTGGCAAAGAAGTGGAACGAGACGACGAACCACCTACGCGAGTTCTCAGCGCTGTATGACGTTGTCAAAAATGAACGAAACAAATACGTGAACCTCATCCAGGCGTCAACTCAAGCTCTAGCAGAAATGAAGGAGAAGATCAAGATTCTTCACAACGAAGTCGAGGTGCTTCGCAATGAATCTCTTGCGAAGGATAAAGCACTTGTGAAAGAGAAACTAGCTCATGCAACAGCACAATGCTCACGTGACTCGTTGCGTCTGGATACGAACAAGTCACACGATGCATACCGCGCGAAGCAAGAACAGGTCGAGCAGCAAATTGTCGAGATCGACAAACTCAACGGGATCATCACGCACACGGAGAAGGAGCTGCTGCGATTGAAAAAGAAGTACGAACTGGCGGTGGATGCTCGGAACGCCACGGGTGTGCAGCTCATTGATCGAAACGACGAGCTCTGCATTCTCTACGAGAAAGCCAATCTACAGGAACAAGCGCTCAGCTCTGGTGAGACTGGATTAACTCGCAAAGACCAAGAGATCCGAGTACTCAAGATTGAGCTGGCTGATCTGCAACGTCAGCTTGAGAATGCACGGAGACAACTACCACACCTGCCTGAACTTGCTCAACGCATCATGGCTTTACAAGACGACCTGAAGCAGGAGAAGGACGTGACGGAACTATTGTGCCGTGACTTAGAGACTCCGAAGAACAACGACCGATGGCGCGCGCTAGGTGGGGATGACCCTGACGAAGAGCAGCTCGCTGCAAAACTATCATACCTGGAAGAGCGATACCACCACAAGAAAGAACAACTCCTTGAAAAGGAGTTGGTGCTTGAAGAAGTAACAGGACTTTCCAACAGGCTACGAACACAGGCATCTGCACGTCGGGGCGAGACTTTGGAGCTTGCCAAGCGAGTCAACGATTTCCAAGGCCGTATCAAAGAGACTACTCGTCGTATGATGGCTGTAGTTTCGGAGCTGTCGATGTACCAAGCAACTGCGATGAAGCTTCAACAAGAAAAGCACGATGCTTCTGTCGATGTTGAAGAGTGTCAGAAGCGTGCACTTGCAGGTTATGCTCCAAACGTGTTCTGCGAGCAACAACTTGTACGGCTGCAAACGCAAAAGCTTCACAACAACGAGCAACGGGCAGCAAAAGAGCAGGCAAGGGCAGCAGCAGCACATGCAGCCAACTTTCCATCCCAGCTTACGTACACAACTGCTGAGGCTCGACCAAATGCGTATATTCCGGAGGACTTGGGTATTCCCAAGCCGTATGGCCAGCAGGCACCATTCAAACCAACTCAACAAGGCACTACCATGCGCCATATTCGCGTACCTCAAAAGCGGGATATCGAGATCTAGACAGCGGCTATTCCTCACAGTCCAATGTTGCTTTACCACGACGTGCGTTCATAACCAAGTTCCCATGAACTGGTATGCTAGTCATTCGTAGGCGTCTTATCCACCTGAATTATCAGTCGCTTGTTTAGTAAGTTTCTCCTGGGCTCTGCGGAGTCGGCTGTCTAGGTTGAGCATTTCCGACATGGACTCCATCAGCTCGCGCTTGGTCTTGTCTAACTTCTGCTGCAGCATAGCTTGCTGTTTTTCAAAAGCTGCAAGTAATTCGGTCTCTTTTGCGGCCGCAGCTTGGGCGGTAGCGCGCACTTCACCTTGTAGCTGGACAATCGACGCTTTTGCACTAGTGAGCGTTGAATCCGTAGCTTGCAGCCGTTCAAATGCATCTTCAAGCTGCTGCTTGTTGGTAGCTAACTCCCCTTCAGCCTGCAACGCGCGAGACTCCAACTGGTCGCGCTGCTCGCACGCCTCTTTTGCTAACTTTTCTTGACGGGTGGCATGCTGTACCATTTCATACCGCGCAGCCATGGCCAACGTGACAAGTCGATCCTTTCTTTCGTTTTCCTACATTCAAATACACGATTTAAGTGATGCAACTCCATTCCGGAATTCACCAACATTTTTACCTTGGTGAGTGCAGCAATTTTCTTGATTTCTCCTGACAGCAAGAGCGATACACGATCACGTTCCTATAGTAACGAAAGTCAGCTTACAGATGAGTGAAAAGTACACGATTGGTAGTACCCGTGTCAGCTCGTCTTCGCCTTCTTGCTGTGTTGCTAATGTACAGCTTAAATGCTGCGCGCGCATGCTTTTAGGGTGGCATTACAACTACAATTGATGATTTATAAACGAACCTTGTACATGTTGGCCATGAGCTCCACGCTGAGCTTTACTTCCTCAAATGCCTTGCTGGTCGTGAGCATCAAATCTTCCATCTGAATATTGCAATCATTAGAACAGGGACTTCACACGATAAACATCAGAACTAGACCTTCTGAATCTTTGGTACAAACCACTTCTTTCCGTTCAAGTGCGCTCGCTTCTCCTCGTCAAACTTGGCTTGCAAGTGTGCCAGATCATCTTCCAGCTGCGAGTTTGTAAGCATCAACTTGGAATTGGTACTTTTCAGCTCGGCCACCTCCCGTTTCAGCTTTTGCATTGCAAAGTGAACATCTTCCGTCGGCATATCAATCTTCGGTTCGCTGCTAGTCCTGTTTGGTGATACCGCTCGGGACTCGATCGCTTTCGCAAGCATGCCTTCAGCTCCTTCCAGAGACACGACTGAATTTCGAGATTTTGCTGCTACCCGTTCACGCTTCTCCTTTTGCAGCTCTTGCAAGGTCTGCATGAGAATGACGTAAGCATCAGCAACCGGGACAATCCCCGTCGAGCTGTTAAGGACACGAAACATGAAAGTCTTATAGACAATCCCTGCTAGCAAAGTAAGGATGAGAAGGATATGTAAAGTTGAGTATCCCACGATGCCAGTGCATCTTTCTCCGCAGTCGCATTGTTTCCATTGCCAAACCCGTCGCTGGCGAGAGCTTCTGGGTTGCTGCAATGGCAGAAATCGTCAGTACTCAATCGTAGGCAGGTTCTTGGAGTTCATGTTGGCTCACCCAACTTCTACGTCAAGTTGCTTTTTCTCTTTGACCAGGTCCTCCGAGATCCGACTCATGATGTCGCGCCGCATCTCAAACAGCTCCAAGACTAGGGCGGCTTGCTCCTGCTTGCCTCCCATTTTTTCCTTCTTGGAGTTTTTGTCAAGAAAAGCCTTGAGTTGTTTCTACAGATAATGGTAATACTAAGTACTCATCACCAACAATTTGTATGTGCACAACCATGTAGACCACCTACCGTTTCTTCTTCGATTGCTGAGAGTGCGGCTGGGTCCTTCTCGCCACGTTCACAAACATATCGAACGCGAAAATCCTGAAGCAGCCGAAGATCGGATCGGAGACACCGCAGACGTGAACCTTCAGCCTCTTCCTGGCGCTTCTGAGTTGACGTACTCAGCAATGACTGGGCGTAGTGCGAGCGCAAGGCGCGACTGTGTTGCAACTGAAGGTCGATGTGCTTCGCCAATGCTGTCACGTCCCCGCGCCAGTCTCCAGTCTTCTTGGCAAGCCGCAGCGCATCTTTTCTCGCTGCCGCGAGGTTACTGCGGCCACCGAAGGTAGATGCAGTCATAACAGCATCTTGCTGCACACGTAGCGCCGCCGAGATCTCTTCGTTCAAGTCTTCAAACTTCTTGTGAAGGTCGATCACTTGACTGGGGTTGCTCTCCATGGCTCGTGCACGACCGGTACGAAGAGGCGCTCAACAGCTCCATGTTGCTATCAAATTCTTTGATTAGATTAGACTACTTGCTACTAGGTGTTTGTTTGGGATACCGTCATTAAATATCAACGCACGTACGCACTCGACGGCAGCTTCCTACTCTTGCATGTCCGCCGGGGATGCATCCATGCGGAAGCACAGGAGCGAAATTGTGTCGGACTGGCACAAAATCGTCTGAGCACAATAGCCAGACACGGGGTACGCCGCTTGCTGGATCGCCAGCTCTCCTCGTCGCTGACCACGACATTACAAAAATGAGGACGAGCTGAATGCATCCAGATCCTCGCTCAGCGTGGCATCGTGGAGCTCTACATCATCGTCGCGAGCCAGCTTCTCGCGTTCCATAGCCAACTGTGCAAGTCGAGCTCGTTCGGCTTCACGCGCGCGCTCCTCGCGAAGACGCTTCTCCTCGGCAAACTTAGCAGCCTGAACTCGTTCGTGCTTTCGCCGCTCTGCTTCTTCACGTTCCTTCTCCTTCTCGCGCAGCGCGGTCTCTCGACGCTTCAGAGCTTCCAGCTCATCTGTACGCTCCTTTTCCTTTTGTTGGATCTTCTGTTGCTTAATCTGCTCCATGGAGCGGG
Source organism: Phytophthora cryptogea (assembly GCA_000468175.2). Lineage (NCBI taxonomy): Eukaryota > Oomycota > Peronosporomycetes > Peronosporales > Peronosporaceae > Phytophthora > Phytophthora cryptogea. The sequence continues at coordinate 39,180 of AUWJ02025071.1, forward strand.
CAGACAACCATAGCGAGCTCGACTGGTTGGCATTAGACTGAGGCAGTGGCGTGCCATTTGGAGTTTCCTTCTTGGCGAGCATGCTCCACGCCCCACGGTTCTCCACACGAAGTGGCTCAGAGCTTGACAACTGTTCATCGCGGATCTTCTTAGCGGCATCGACTGCATTAGGTTTCATCAAAGAGCTGTTAGCAACATACAAGCATCAATTATTGCAGTAGCAAGCACTCACCGGAATGCACAGAAGCGGAAGGGTCTAACTGTGACAGACTCGGGGCACTTGAGAGCGGAGGGGACTGTGGCATGGCATGAAGAAATAGCGTTAATTAATACGGACTGGGACCACCATCAGCTACTATAACTCACTGGCTCAATTACATATCACAAACCCACCCTTTCAAGAGGAGCGCCGCCGTCGTCGGAATCAGAATCACTATCGCTATCACTATCCGAGTCGGACGACTCGGAAGAGCTAGACGAGCTGTCGGAAGAGCTGTCACCACCCTTCTTCGTTGCGCCAGCCTCCGTATCCGCGTCCACGTCAGTCATGGCCACGTCCTGGTCTCCACGTCGATCAACGCTTTCACCGTTCACAGCGCGAGCCCCACTAGAGACATCGCGATCGATTGCTGCCAACTGGTTCTTCAGCTCTTCCTTGCGGTTTTGGATATTCAGAGCCGCCACCTTTGCAGACTTTAACCGCTTATCCGCAGGAGGCGTCTTGGACTTCTTGGCCGGGCGCTTTCGCTTGCGACCAATTCCGTTTTCCTACAATAGGAAAAACAGCGAACACTTAGTACTGGCGGCAGCTAATTGGTCGAAGGGGCTTGAAATTCTTACCCTAACGTATCCTTCCAGCATTCGCAAGCACCGGGTGTCGAACGCGTTGATGTCTAGCTCTACTTCGTCGTTCTCGTTAGCGAGTTTCGCTACCGGAACAGCCTCCGCAATGATCTGAAGGACACGGTTGATCTTGTCCTGGGGAAGCAATTTGATGTCGGCACTCAACCGAGCCTTGTCCATCTGACTCATAGGCTCGTTGAGTTCTTCCTCCGTCAAATCCTCCATCTTAAACGGCCTAAGCACAGTAAATGTAGCAAAGAAATATGCTATTAGCACAAACACACTTCTGAGTGACATAAAATCTCTTCGAGTTGCGTACCTTGCAGCAGCTTTCATTGGCTTGAAAGAAGCCGCCTTCGCCATACTCGGCTGAAGCTGCTCCAATGTAGCTTTCAAGCGCTCAATGTCTTCCTTCAACGACATGATCAACCCCGTATCATCGCCTGACATTTGCCGCTTGGTATTGCCCTTCGTACCCTTGCCTCCTCTGATCTTCTTCGAAGACTGATAGCCATCGAACTGCCGATCTTTCTTGGACTTCATGCCCGAGTGTTTGTCTTTCGTGGACAGCTTGAGGTTGAGACCCCTGTATCGCTTTTCGAAGTCATCCATAAGTTTGCGGGCATAGATGTGCACTTGACTGTGGGCAGCATTGTACAGCATCGCATTCCGGAAAACAAGGCGTACGTGATCTGCAAAGTCCGCCGGGCTATCGTAAAAACCACTCTCCAAGTTGTTCCGAATAGTGCCCAGATCCATTGGCTCTTTAATTACATGGAAATAGTCTGGAATACCCAGCGCAACCGGATCCACGGGGGCCAAGAATGGCGCCGACTTGGGGTTCGCCATCAGGCCCTTCAACACACTAAGGCACTTCTTCATGCTCATGGGTGCATGGTCAAGCTCCAAAATGTTGTCTTCACGAAGGTGAGCTGGGATCGAACGCTTCCGCTCCGATCGTCCTAACACCAGCGACGGTGATGAATAATCGGACATCGGCGTCCCGACCTTTCGTGGTGCAACAATAGTGGGACGGGCCAGCGGGGTCACGATCTTATTGATCTCCACATTCGCCGTTATTGCTGCTACGCCTGGCGCAGAGATCGACAGAGCCTTCACTTCACGCTTCACTGCAGGTGTAACCGCCCGTGCAGTTCTTGCTCGTCGACCGGGTAGCGTGCGCTTTTGCGGCTCCTTCGGCTTGTAGACCTTGTACAGACGGAGCTCATTCGTCTCCTTCTCCAAAAAGCCGTGAAGCGTAAATTTGCCAAACCGGTTCTCGCCCGAGCCAGAGACGATAAAGTGCGACGGGTTGGTCGCATCGTGAACAAAGCGAATCTCCACGTCGTTCTCCGCCACAGTCTGGTGCTTGCCCTTCACAGCTTGGATTTGGAATGATCCGCTGTACTTTCCCTGAAAAGGCATCGCTGACCGAACATTCGCATCCGTTTCGTAGCCCAAATAGACAGGAGTCACTTCGCTTATGTTAGCATTCGTGGTCCTGGAAGATCGAGCAAGCGCCACGCCAGAGATCGAAGGGTGGACGTTGTCCGCCGCGCCAGCACACATAGGGATCGAAACGTCCTCCTGCGATTTCATCTCGAATGGGCTGATGATGCCATTGGGTCCAAACGCTGCTTCGCTCATGCCCCAAGTGCCAGACCAGACCGCGCGTTTGTCTTGGATGTAATATTTACCAACAAGCAGCGGCGCGTACTGCAGCACCTCGCGCGGAAGATTGGGCGTGGGTTTGGCGTTCTTCTTGGCGGCAACAACCGGTTTCTCCGTTTTTACCTGCGCAGACGCTTTGTTGTTGACGGTTCTAGTATCTTGGGCAGTCGGCTGCTGAGAAGAAGCACTCGTAAGCTCCTGCTTTATCGCCGTGGCGGAGACGCCATTGCTGCTGCCGTTGGAGGTCGCAGGCGCGGGCTTGTGTTGCTGCGCCTGCTGCTCGACCATCATGACGCACACGTGCACGCTGGCGAGGCCTCTCGTCGGCGTGGGGCTGACGCTGTCGAGGTCGCCTCCGGGCGTGGCCGCCGTGGTCCACGGGGTGGCGCTGTCGCTGGGGCTCACCACTTCAATGCGCGCCGTCTGGAACACCGCGTCGCCTTTGGCCTTGTCGGGCTGCTGCGCCACCACCTCGTCCCGAGGATCGTCCAGCGTTGGGTCGCCTATGGCTGCTGCTGCGGGCGCCAGCGGGGGCGGCCGAGAGGGGCAGGAGGAGGAAGCGCGCGGGTCTGCGGGCTTTGCTCTCTTTTGAGGAATGACCCCAGGTTGCCGTCGGCGCGCTTTTTGGGCCGGAGTGATGGTCACCCCAACAGAGGGCGCAGGGGCGTGTATTCGGGGGCCCGCCTGCCACCGCTCGCTTGCTTTCGAAAATGACTGAAAATCGTTTCCCAGAAAACGAAGAAAGAAGAACGGCCGCGGCAGAAAAACCTCGGCGCCCGGCCGGACCACTCGGTTTCACTATGGGCATTTAAAAAAACCTCGCACGGCGTCGTATCACCTTTGGCAGGGTTTTGCGAGCAGCCCTCCAAAAACTTCGCTGTTTTGGCCCGAAAGATGCATCAAGACCGCTAAAAGATCCGACCAGCTTCTACAGCTCGCGCTCGACGGCGGCGATGCACTCAGCGCCGAGGCAGGAAAAGCTGCCGCCGCGCCGTCCCGCTCGGTCGCCTACTCGTCAGTCGCATGCTGCCGGTTGCCAGCGCCCGTTTGGGAACCGAGGCGCATGAAGGCACTTGAACTCAGATTGAAACCCCCTCCCAGACCCGCGGGCCGGCCGCAAAAGCCTGCTCCGCAAATTATTAGATCCCGCAATGGAGCCGTCGACCACGCTGCAGTCTTTTCAAGTCGGACCCAAACCCGTTTCGTGTCCAGAAAAAGCCCGCCAACCCGTCACCATCCATTTGCGTTGCGTACCCAGCAAGAGAACAACGGTTCGAGAAGGACCCACTGAGCCGTCGCATTCTACAGGCGAGCGACGACGGCAGGAGACGATGAGCAGTGGAGGCGGAGGCCACCCTCCGCAGTAGATGCAGGTTGGCGTCGCCTTCAGGGAGCAGCACAGGTCAGCAGCGGCGGGGACGAGGGGCACGGGCACCGCCACACGACAATTCACGTCCAGAAAAACCACCAATTACATGTCTCCACGTACAGGGTTACGGTAGGTTGTTCTTATAGAGGGATGTCCCTGTACAGAGAATTCTCACTGAATCAGTTCCCGAGACGATGCGATTGTGCTGATGGCTCCTCTCTTCGTCGCATGGAGGGCGTGCCGAGAACGACAGGACAGCTATAAATGGACGGCAACACAATTGCTGCTTCCAGCGCTGCGCTCCCTGCCTCAAACCACTTCGTAGTTATAGTTTGCCGTATTGGCGGGGGTACACTCCGGCTGTGGGCCACACAAGATCGCGGCCGTTGGCCAAAGATTTCCAGATCTTCCGCAATATCTTGCTGCAAGATCTGCAATTTGAAATTATAGCGCGGCAACTTGCCGGCGGTCTTAGCATCGAGACCTCTGACTCAATCCAGCAGTGTCGTTACGGTGAGTGACGGATGTCGCTTCAGAAGGCGTTGCGCACGAGGTCCTGCACCATGTTCTTGTGGTGCGACTCGTTGGTGCCGCCGCCGATCTCCAGCAGCTTCGAGTCGCGCCAGAGCCGCTCCACGTTGTACTCGCCCACGTAGCCGTAGCCGCCCAGCGTCTGGATGGCGCGGTCCGCCACACGCTTGGCCATGTCACCGCAGTAGAGCTTGACGCCGTCCGTGTCAACGCGGTTGCCCACCGAATCCAGCTTCAACTTCCTGTAACGTGCAACCACGTCAGATGAAAGGGTTAGTTGTCTGTAGCTCTTCGCCACTGTTCAGATGCCACCTCACTCGGCATCATTCAAACTCAACCCACCTGGCCGTGTTGTACACGTACGCACGCCCAGCCATGTACTCCGCGTAGGACTCGGCGATGTTCTTCTGAATCTGCCCAAAGTTGTTCAGCGACTTGCCAAAGGCTTCACGCTCCTTGGCGTAGTTGCTCATGACCTCCAGCGAGCGTCGAGCGATGCCGAGACTCATGGCAGCCAGCGTCACGCGCTCGATCTCGAGATTGCGCATCATGCAGATCACGGCGCTACCCTCTGTCCCCACAATATTTTCAACGGGCACCTTGCAGTTCTCAAACACCAGCTCGGCCGTGTTGGATGCACGCATGCCGCATTTGTCCTTGATGCGCTGGCCCAGTGAGAACCCTTCGAATCCCTTCTCCACGAGGAACGACGAGAAGTCCTGCCTCGCTTTGCCCGTGTTGCCAGTGCGGGCATACACCAAAAACGTATCGCCGAGCTCCGTGTCATTTAGAGCGCCGTTCGTAATCCACATTCTGAGCAACACACAATATGATGTCAATACTTCTACATGTACCACGCGACTCAAAGGAGTGCAAAAATTCACCGCAGCAACAACAATCACACGTACTTGGTTCCGTTCAGAATGTAAAATTTGCCACACTCAGACTTTTCAGCCTTCGTGCGCATGCCCAGCACATCGGTACCAACTGAGGGCTCACTCATAGCCATCCCGCAGATTTTGGAACCAGAACATGCGTCAGGAAGGTACTTCTGACACTGCGCATCCGACGCATTGCGCGCCACGTTGTTGACAAACAGCATCGAGTGTGCCAAGAACGAGAGACAGAAGGCCGGGTCGCTGGACGAGAGCTCCTCGTGTGCGATCACCGCCGCAAGTGCATCCATCTCTGAACCGCCGTACCTGTCAGAATATAACAGTAAAACTATTAGTCCTAAGCATCACATCCTCAAAGCAATGGCCTTCTAAGCACCCACTTTTCCGGCGCAGTGATGCCCAACAACCCGAGCTCGCCCAGCTCTCGGAAGAGCTTGACGTTGAATTTTTCTTCGCGGTCATGTTCCAAAGCCTGCGGGTCCACTTTCGTCTTGACAAAGTTCGCGAGCATCTCCCGCAGCGCGCCGTGCTCCTCCGTCGGCGTGAACAGGTCGAGATCCGTGCTGGACGACTGTTTACACGCGGTTCTCCGTCAATTTCACAGATTCCTTCGCGCTTCCAGTGTGCTAATCTACACCCACGTACCATAGAGCGGGCTAGCCCATAGTCGGCCGCGAAACACGCGCGGCGGGCTGCGAGGAGAGGCTGGCGGAGTTGACGGAGCATTGGCGAGGGGAATCGGCGAGTGACGTCCCAAACTTCAAGTGGGTATACTGTGTGTGGACCACGTCAACTTGAAGTGGAGCGCCAAAACGGTAAGCGTCGGATGACTTGGCCTTTGTATGGGAAGCGCAATGCGAGCCAAATATAATGCCTAGAAACGCCCATACATATTCATCACTTGTTCTGCATGATGCAGCGGCGACGAGATGGAGGGCGCCGAGTGTATGGTACGGCTGGGAAATGTGTTGCTGGAGTGTGGAGTGGGTGTAGCTGATTGTGGTTTGGGGATGCAGCGAGGTCAAGAACTTCCAACAACGACGAAGATGACACACACGTACGTGGTACAGTATCTGCAATGGTCTGTAGCTCAATGAGAACTCATGTCTGTACTGCAATAGTTGCCTGCTGCAGTGACTAGGAAAGTGAGCAAGTTGCAGCTTGAAGATCCCGCATCCTGTCCACCGTCGCCCCAACAGGAAGAGGATGAGGACAACCATCAGGAAGATCATACAGAGCTCGAGTCTCGAGCCACGCGCTCTCGAGCAGGAAGCAATGCGAGTCACCGCAGCGCTGGGAGCAGCATTTACGACTATTTAGACGCGCTGGAGAGCGAATCTGCGGGGCAGTTGCCCTCCATAACCAGTCGAGCATCCAGTGCACCGTCGTATCGTGCACGCCGGTCGAGGAGACAAGAAAAGGAGTTTGCTTGGGAGGAAGAAGCGCGAAAAGAAATTTGTGGTAGTGAGTTTGGCGACGGAGAGCGCTCGCCATTGCGCTCGTGCCGCTCGACTTTTAGTCAGCGAGACGACAACAACAACTCGCATCAGTACTACGTGGGGATCAAAGAGAAGCTAGCGACAATCACGATCGAACTGAATGTGAGCACTGCGCTGTGCATGTGGAAACGATAAGGAGGCTGATGTTTTTGTTGTTGCTGTCTATCAGGACAAGACAAAGACTATCGAGCTGCTGAAAATGGCTCGCAAGAAAGACGCCACCAAGACCAAGCAGCTGCTGGCAGAAGCTGAAGAGCATATGAAGCAGGGGCTCGCAGCACAGCAACAAAAGCTCAACAAGGAGCTCGAGAAGCAAATGGATTTTGCGCAGAAGCTGGTGACGGAAAAGGTAAGCTGTTGATTTGAAGTGCATCGTGTTGTTGAGGTATATCCTGACAACTACTGTGTGCGCTGGTGTAGTCTGACCTGGCAAAGCGGTGCGAAGAATTAGTGGTGGAGACTCAAAAGGCCAACGCTAATGCTGCACGCGAAGCTGAGCGCTTCAAGATGAAACTCAAGGATGCCAAAGAGCGCTGGGCAGTGCAGGAGAAGGTTCGTCGAGATCAGTGGATCGTCAAGAAGACCGAGGAGATCAAGAAGTCGACCGTGGCGGCGTTAGAGCCCGACATCCAGCTCATTCTTGCTAAAGGCAAAAGTGATCTTGGAAAGGCACGCGAGGCAGCAAGCGAAGAACGAAGAAAACTGCAGCAGCAACTTGAAAAGGATCGCGAAATTGCGCTGCAGCATCTGAAAGACGACTATGAACGGAAGCTGGTGGAAGCTCGCGAGAAGGAGCGTGCAAAATTGATGGCACGGTTAGACGCTGCTGATGCTGAGCTGCAACAACAGCTTAGTACGCAACGACGAAGATTGCAAGAAGAGGCTGAGGCAACGAGAAACGAGTTGTATGCCGAGATGCGAGCTGCAAAGCTTGCTCATGCGAAAGAGATGGATGAGCTCAAGGATCAACACAGACAGAAGCTGCAAGTGGCCGCTGAGAAACTGCAAAAGGACAAGCAGGATGTCATGACCAAGTATGAAAGTGAGTTCATGGCTCTACGTGAGCAAACGAGCGTCGAGTGTGAGCAGTTCAAGGCGCAGCTAACGAGCAAGTTGCGAGACGAAATGGCTCGAGAAAAGCAGGAGCTAGAGAAACAAATGCTGCAAACCCGAGACGCCAAGATCGAGCTAGTGATCGAAAAACTGCAGGAAGAGAGTCGACAAATGGTCGAGCGTGCTGAGCGCAAGTCTCAGAAGAAGTTTAGCCAGGAGCGAGCCGAGTACGAGCGAAAGCTCAAGCAAACAGGTGAGATCGAAGGTGTCTGGATGGAGAAGAACCGAGAACTTCACGAGAAGCTGAGCAAGCTGGAGCGTCTGCACGACGAGGTGCGACGCGAGAACGAGGCGCTCGGACAGGATCTACGTCTGGCCGGGGACAAGACAAGCGACTTGGCACGTCGGCTGCACGAGGAGCGACGGCAGCACGAAGACTCGTTGGCGCAGCTCCAGAAGCGCTGCAGCTCTCTCCAGACGGACGGCGAGTACGCGCAGCAGCAGCAGAGCGTCGAAATCGTTGCGCTGCGCGAGAAGCAGGCAACGATGGAGAGCCACTTCCAGCAGCAAGTCCACAAGCTGCGCGACGAGCACGACACAGCGTTAGCCAACCTGCACGAGCGCGTAAAGGCGACCATCGCGCGCAAAGATCAAAGTATCGCCGACTTGCAGGAGGAGCTGCATCTGCTTCACGTCCAGCTGGACAAGAGCCACGCACTGATCGAGGAACAACGATTGCAACTCTTCAGCCAGTAACATGAGCAAGGCAAATTGAATAGGATCCCATTAGGAATAATAAGAATAAAGGGGCTGGCTGTCGAGGCCTCCTAGGCCTCTGACGAACACGAGACTACTAAGGAAACATACGGACGAGCGGCTGCACAAGTTACTTCTTGGCAGACTTGGTCGTCTTCTTGGCAGCCGATTTCTTCACCACTTTCTTCTTGGTCGTCTTGGTGGCCTTCTTAGCTGAGACCTTCTTGGCCGTCTTGGCCGTCTTGGTGGCCTTCTTGGCAACCGGCTTCTTGGCCGTCTTCTTCGCAGCAGGCTTCTTAGCAGACACCTTCTTAGCAGAGACCTTCTTGGCAGCGGTCTTCTTGGCCGGAGCCTTCTTAGCCGCAGCAGGCTTCTTAACCGTCTTGGTGGTTTTCTTAGACGGGGCAGCGGCCTTCTTGGCCACGGGCTTGGCCACGGGCTTCTTGGCCGCCACCTTCTTCTCCTCGGCGGCCAGCTTGAACGAGCCCTTGACGGGCACGAGCTTGCCGGACTCGACGCCGCGCTTCAGCGCGATGTTCAGGCGCGACTTGGAGTAGCTGGCGCCCTTCTTGGCGGCCACGTACTTGTCGATGGCGTGGCGGGACGAGCCCGAGCGCTCCTTGAGCGAGAGCACGGCCTCCTTGATGAGGTCGTAGTAGCCGGGGCCGGCGTTGGCCTTCTTGGTGGACGGGGCGGACGGCATCGTAAAGGGGACTTGGGGAAGCTTGGGGACTTGGGAGCTGGAGCGGAAATTCCGTTGTAAGCTCCAAGTCGAAGGTAAGAAATGTCGTCGCGCCGTGGGTCCGTTGAAGTGCCGCGCGCTCACTTGGCGTTTGTATGCGGTTGTGGCGCGCAAATTCAAATTTATTAAGATTCCGCCAATCAGCGCGCAGCTCGCGAAGACAAGAGAAAATTGGCGGTGGGTGCAGAGACGCGCCGGCTTCCTCGCGCAGCTCGTCGCGGAACGCCAGTGATTACACTGGATGTTTGGCTCGGGACGGGTGGGGCGCTCAAAGGGAGGGGGGTCACGAAGGAACTCCAACAGTTAGTCCGTGAATGCCACGCGGCGCGCGCCGATCTCGGCCGCCGTGGAGCACCCAGACGCCGCTCCGGCGTGACCACCTTGCTCTGCGTGTGCTGAATGCGGGGGTTATGCTCGTGTCGGGGTTGCTGGCGCCGCGTCCGCGCTTGCCAAGGCGGTCTTGAGATGATTTTTGGACTTCCATTCCGGGCATTTTGACCCGCCCATGTCACCTGTCCCGTAACGACCCCATTGAGTTTCCAGGGAGACGCCAACGGAAGCCGGGCTCTAGCGGCCGCTACAATAGCGTTCAGTCAGCAAAAACTTGCACGCTGGTGCTCAAGACGCCTACGAACCTCCTTGTGTAATTTATATCGTCTAGTTCGACCTGTGGCGCGCGTTAGCAGTCATTGAACAAACCCTTCCTCCATTGCCATTTTCGCCACCCATGTGGCAATCGCGGACACCTCCGTTTGGAGCAAGGAAGGGCCAAGCCGAGTCGGCAACCCGGCGATTTGACAGTCCGATACAGCAAAACACTACAAGACAAAGGTGCGTGCGAAGTTGGATGCGGCAACTCGTGCTCCAGCCCGCGCACGAGCGCCACGAGCACGGCGAGGAATTCCTTCTCGGGCGCTTCCCCATGCTCACTACGTTTTAAACCGAACTTCGGTTATAATGCACTGAACCGAGTCGGTGAACGGCTCATGCTTAGCATCATCGACCTTATTCCAGCACGCCATTGCTAGAGAGGCATCGAGTGCTCGAGTGTCGATGACCACCCAGGCAATGCACTGGACAGAGCGAGATTATCCTCGACATGACTTCGCTTGCGCATTATGGTGTGCAGCTTTCGGCCCACACGAGCTTTCCGGAAAGAAACATCTTACAAAAAACAGGATCTGTTTTAAACAAATCCATTTCTATGCAAAAAGCACTGGAGGATCCGATTTGATAGGAATGCGGCAGACTTCGACAAGAGACTTCGATTCGATTCGACCGAGAGGATTTGGGAGAAGTAACACCGAACTTGCGGCACCACGATTGTTGTGGGCAATATAGCGATGGTTGGATTTAAGTGCTGTCCATTTCAATATCAGCTAAATAGTAGCTAGCAATGCGAGATGCTAACAAAATGCCGACCCAGAGCCGAACGATGTCGAAACGGAGTTCGCTTGACTGAATTATGGTCCAAAAGCTTCGGTCCTCGAACTAAACAGGAACTCTGCGGGTTGGCAACCAGCCGAGCGATCGTGAGTCGCTACAAGATCCATTTAACTTGTATCTTCGTGAGCACTGCTCGACACATAGTTATAATTTAAGCGGCCCAGTAAGTTCCAGTCATCGCCCGTTCCCCAGAGTGTTTGCTTGCTCGTCCCCCGTATTCCGGCGATGATTTGTAGAGGATCTGAAGATATTGTTTAAAACAGCCGGTGTAATAGACCGGATTAGCGCGTGTTTGCTTGGGGCGGTGGCAGGTCACAACCGAAAATCCTCGGCCTCCGACTCGTCCGCGATATGCTCGCCCGCCGCTTCCTCCTGCAATCCACGCGCGGCTTCACCACCAAGGCCGCGTCCGGCCAATGGCTGGCCGGCATCCCCATGGGTCCAGCTGACCCCATCCTGGGCCTCACGGAGCGCTTTAACAAGGTGCGAAGCGGACGCCAAAGATCGCTCTTAGTCACACT
>KV742970.1:0-10794 GCA_000468175.2 Phytophthora cryptogea
CAACATCTCGAGTCTCATGGCCAATTCTCGCTCCTGTTGCCTCAACTTCTCAATTTCCTGCTTTGGAGTCACCCGACGTCGGATTTTCGTACTGGAACCTGCCACTTCATTGCTGGGACTCGACGGTTCCCCTTTGTCTGCTTTGGGCGACGGAATGTCCACGTGGGTCAGGAATTCCGATAGCTCAAAAAACGTCACATCCAGATTTTGGTCCGAAGGGGTCACGACTTGGTCTGTAATTGAGTCGTCACAATTCTCTAGCAGATTCAAAGCCGCTTCGACCGTTGCAGCGTCGTCACCGGCCACAAGGAACGGAGACTTGTCCATGATGACGCAAATTCGGGAATGAGGATATGGTATGATTCGTATTTTTACGAAATTCCACTTTTTGTCTACATGGCTACATTTTGGAAAGCTTTTTACATGGCTACATTTTGAGGATCTTGTTCAGGTGTGTACAAGTATGGACTGGAGGACGGATTTCTTGAGGCACTTGGCGTGTTTGATCCGCTTCGCTATGAGCTTCTTGAGACGTTGATTTTCTTGTTCGGATTCGAGGCGTTGTTGGTATTGGCGAGTGGCGACGTTTTTCCAGAAAAGTATCTTGTCGTTGGGTATCTCTAGTAGTGGCTTGCAATTGAGATTTCTGTTGCAATGACTCGAGGCTTCGTGTTAGATTGTGCTCGAGCAGTCGGAGTTTGTCGATTTCTTGTTTTGGTGTTTGTCTCTTTCGCTTGATCGGTTGGGGGTGCGAGGAGGACGGAACAGGAATTGACTGCTCTTCATTCGCTCCTTCAGCTGTAAATGGGTAGGTGAACTTTAAGTCGTTGAGTGTGTCAAACGAATCAGCTACAGAGGTAGGAGAATCATCCAGCTGATCGGCGTCCAATCCAAAGCTCGTTACTTCCAGGTGGGCTTGAAACTCGTCCCAGTCAGTGATAAAGTCCAACGCAGTCTCCATCAAGGAGAGATCAACACGTTCGGTTGAATGTGAAGTCTGCATATTCGGGAATGAGGTCTTCTAGCGAAATCGTGATCTGAGCCGGGGGATATGCAGGACCAAAATCGTCTAACCCGCTCGGAAATGGGTACGCAAAATCGTTGCGTCAACTCCTGATTGCACAAGTCATTGACTACATGTAGAAAAGTGGACAGGCCTTGTAGATAGCAAAGGCAACATAAATAACAAAACTAATACTTGGGATTTCGAGAGCGAACATTGTCATTACACCGAATCGTGCCTTGAAATGCAAACTACGAAACCTAGGTGAATGTCGCCTTCCAGTCTTCCTCGAGCAGCAAATTTCCGAGCGTGTGCGTAACGATTCGGTCAAACTTTCCTTGCATTCGATAGGCAAAATCAACGAACGCGTGTGCCTGCTGTAGCTTGTCTTCAACTCCATCGCGGCACACAGGGATGCAAGCAGACTGCGTTTAGACCATGGTAGATGTGGAGTCGTGGTCAGGTCCTTCATGCGACACACGGCGAAACTTGATGTAAGATCGCTTTTGATACTGATTCCGTTAAACTTGATATCACCAATCTCGTCGACATCCACCGACTCGACCCACGCGATTGTAACCTCGTCTGTACTTGTGTACGTCCTCAAAGTGTACTTGCCGGACGCTTTCGTGTTCACACCTTCAAGTTTGAGTCGAATCGAAAACGAGCGCGCCAGTCTATAGCACATACAAGTGATGTCAGTATCAATTTTACAGCTAACATAAAAGCCGTTTCTTGAAGTGCTCGGCTCAGGATACCATAACGTCAGAAAAGCTGTCATTGTCGGGTTTCTCTCCATGCTCAAGACGAAATAATCCTAGATATGCGTTCGTCGCGACATCGATGTTGAATGGTACAATCGCTCGGCCATTAATCTCGAACATAACCCCTGCGTCAGCACTTGGATCTCGCTTCACCACCATTTTTCCCCGTGACAAATCCCAATTGAGATACATCGTCTTGAATGGTCCTCGGTTCGCCATTTCTAACCTCATCCGAGCCACAATCATCAACTGGTCAGCAAATATATCGTCGTCTGCATCTGAAGAGAAGTCCCAGAACCTCCAGCCCGATGTGCGTTGCTGACAAGAACTTGCAGTCTCCACAGTTTCATTTCGGTCAGAAATGTGTTTGTGGAATAACGTTTTCAAGTTGGAAGTCATCTCCTTCTGTGTTCCAATTAAATGGTGCAGCTTCCGGTTCTCCTCCACTGCACGATCTCGCTCTTTCAATTGTCGTGCAGCAAGCGACATCCATATTGACGGCCTAACTGGGTCATTTTGCAGCATTGAGCGAGACGTGGGTTTTCCACCAGCTACATCAATGAGAACAACTCCACAATAATTTATCTTCGAATAAAAACAATTAGTACTGATCTTGATGAGCCGATTTGAGTTGATTGAGCCGTTTTGATTGCAGCAATGCTAAGTGGTTTTCCAGCTCTCCAGCCAAGCGGCGAAGGTGGTCCCGCTCCAGCTTCTGACGGCGGACTCTTCTCTTCTTAGGCTGCGCTGTCGGTTGCATGGTCAATGAACTCGGCTGCAAGTAATCTCCATTAGGAAGAATTTGCTTCTGCGCCTTGGTACTCATACTGTCAGCTGAGCAAATGTCGGAATGACAACCAGCCACACATGTCCACTTGTTGAGTGACAAAATGTTGGGGGCGAGGAAGAGATAGATTTATTATATATTTTTTCTTAGCTGCTGACAATCGCTGCGAAACAACGATTTTGCATCGAAAATGCATTCGCTTTAGGCAAAACTGTGGACGCCGAAATTTGGTCGAGCGACTCGATGAATAGTACTTCGAAGTATGTTTTAACAAATTTTGACCATCTATCCCCTACAAGAAGACTGAAAAGCTTCTTTCGGTTGAGAGTACTAATTCTAACGTTTTAGCGTCTTTGGTTTTGTATCGATTACTTCTCACATTGAAGTTACTTCTTGGCCGCTGATGAGGCTACCAGTGCTGGGACCATAAAGCGTGTGTGTCGTATTGCCATCGAGCCATACCTTTTTACTTTCCACAGCAGGAGCTGGAGCTGACAAAAGCAATCCAGAGAATATGGGGGTTAAAGTATGGATAGAGCATGCTTCTGACAAGTATACGTAATTTAGGAACCTCGAGGTCATGACTGTGGCACAATTCGTGTAGGTTGACCAAAGCGTTATCTTGGAGTTTCTTGGGTCATGGATGCAGTATCAAAACGAGTGTTCATCCTCCTACGGCGAGTTCCCCACCAAGGTTTTGACGAAAATTCCAGCGGCGGAACACCGTGTTTCAAGAAGACTGGAAAACTACATTTGGCAAGCAAATATCTCGCAAAAACAAATACTTCTTGAAGTAAAACATTGTAAAATGATAGATAGAGAAGATGATACGGTGCACTCATGATGTTGTCAAACAATTGTTCAAAAGCAATTATCAGCTTGTTGTAGCTTGCCAACCTGCAGTCTACGCAGTCCGAGACTGCAGAGCTGTCCAGGACGCAACATCGCCAAACCTTCTTCTGAGTACACCTGGATCAAATACCTTCTCACACATTCACGAAAGTGGAAAGCTTTTGGCGACTAGGGGCAACTCGTCATCCCAGCCACAAGGCTGTGGTGCATCTTAATTGCTTCATTAGTGGTGGACGGTGTTCGCTTAATAAATCTGTGCGCTCTGACAATTGTACTTTGTTACATAGGAACATAAAATTCAGGACGGCAAACTCATAGCCGTACTTCGGTCTGTTTGACGGCTTCTGCTTCCTGGTGCAGCATTGTCATGATCATCTCTCGGCACCGCAGAATCGCTGGAGTTGCAGATTTGATGAAGAACTCTAGCAATTCGTTGAATCCGACGGTATCATCGGAACTTCCCGAGCCAAAATCTGGGACCAAATAAACGCAGGCCTTCACGCACGTTTGAGGGACCCCGTTGTTGCTGCAGTCACTGACAATGACCCGAGCATCGTCAGTAAACGAAATTCCTGTCGGATGACTGTTGTCCTTGACGTAGGGGTGGATGGTGGACCTCCCTACAGTAACCATCCGATTGCCTTCTTGGTGTTTCCGGACCACTTGGTTCATCCAGTAGTTTTTGGGTGGGTCGGACTCTGGAAGTTGAAAGCCGAAGCAATGTGCCTGGATGTCCTTGGTGTTGTAGATTTTCTGTTGTGCAGTGACAGCAAACAGGTTAGAAAATTAAATCCAACGGCATCAGGAAATGGCGATTCTGAGCGTACGTTGAACGAGCTAGCGAGTGAAATCAACCCCTCTTCCGTGATGAATCGCCAGATTGCCCGACTGGTGATATCGTAGCTGAATGGCATCGCGATGCGGGTGGTGAAACGAATACACGTGCCGTATGACGGGTGGAGAATCGCCTTGATCTCGTGCTTATCCATCTCGAGTAAATCTGCACCTCCCGTCGCGAAGGCCTCATCCACGCTCAAATACGATTGCTCCAAGTGTGCTAGACTTTCGGCGAGTGTTTCTGAACTTGATGGTCCAAAGAGATCAGGAGGGAGTATCGGAGTGTGCTTGTCGCCAAGACCCTGAGGTCGATCAACAAGCGTGGAGTATTGTTAGGACCTGGTGTGCAAGTGGGTGATTGTTGCGAACGCGTTTGTTGCTTACCTGGCTCGGTGGTAGTTGCTTCAGCGTGTCTTCGAGACCCTGAGCAATTTTAAGCTGGTCCTGTAACATACTCCGCAGTTCCTGATTTTCACGTTCGGCTCGCATTCGGTCCTTCAGTTGACGACCAGCCATAGACGTCCACACGGATGGCATCAATCCGTCAAGTGGTGCCGATTCACCCGAGGCATTCGGAGACGTCGAAAAGCCAAGTTGCAACTCACGCAACTGTTCTTCGAGTTCTTTGACTTTGCCGCGTAAGAACTTGAGCTCGACAATTTCGCGGCGAATGCGTTTCTTCTTGGGCGGTGGTCCACCGACTGCAGGTGGTGCAGTAGCAGTAGCAGCAGTTGGGGTCTGCATCGTCGGTTCTGCCTTTGAACGACTGGACTTCCGACTGCGTCTTGGTGGTGGCGTCTTCGCAACCGGATCAATGGCCACAGACTGCGAGTCCATCGGAACCATTGACACATCCACTGGCATCGGTGGTCGACTGGTATCATCGGGACTCGAGAGCACATTTTCGAGCTCCTTCCAGTCGATGAGGCCGAGCACGTCGTCCACCGACAATCGTGGCGCGTCGTCTGTGACGTACGAGAAACTCATGGGGCATTCGCTAGTGCGGTGCTCGTGGTGGTGCTGCGTCTTTCAGGGTGAAAACTGAAATGGTTAAGCTTTTCACGGCGTCCTCGTAGACAGTGCAAGGCCCGCAAACGTGCGCAAACGGCGCGAGACACGACTAGCGTTTACGCCGTCCCGCGGTGGAAGTCAACAGCGGGCTTACCGTAATCATGTAAGCAAGCGCAGCCACCGGAACCTGCACTTTTGGTTGTAGGCGGCGAAGGCCGCTGGGGCAATGCGCTTTCCTCGAAAACTGATTTCCATTATCCGAGGCCGATAGCAATAACGCAGGAGCCACAAGGCACGCGAGGCAATATGGGACCTCCCGGTCATTGTTGCGGGACTTGAATGGCACGCAGAGCGAGCCCCGGCTCTGAAGAGCGATTGCGCGGATTGCGCCCACGGGTTTTCGGGGCGGAACAAGCGCAATACGCTGCAACTTTACCTGTGTGGACTTGAATAACCTGCACAACCTAATGGTCGGACGAGGTGGTCACGAGGCAGTTTGTGGCTGTTATTAAGTATAAACCGTTCAAAGATGATATGCTGGCAACGCAAAGTTGTAGGGTACTATTTTTCGAGCAACAGGCCGTGATCCAGTTCCAGTTGACCAGCGAATTTGAGACGAAAGCATGCCGCCACGTGTGTCTCGAGCTTGACAGGTGCAGGGCAACAGTGGTCACTGTTGAAGTTTGTATGTCGGAGCAACGGGCAACCTTATTTCACGCCAGCGTCGGAGATGCGCTTTTCGTGTACTTTCGGAACGCATCCTCCGAAACTGCAGTTGCGAGCGCAGCTTCTCACGCCAAGGCGATGCTGTCCTGGCAACTTGCCCGTGGCAAGACATCATCGCCATTTGGCCGGGCTGCTGACGACCATATCGGCGACCGGATTTTCTCGACGATCGACAACCGTGATGGCGAGCACCGCCATGTGCAGGTCAGGCTGGTCGGACAGACGACTTGCATGTCATTTGCGACGACGGAATGATGGTGTCAAGCGCCGGTTATTATCGTGCGGGGCCATGATCAATCGATGATGGCGGCAACGATACATGTAGTTTCTGTAAGGATCGAACGAAAAAAATCTATTGCACGCGAAAATTTTAACACCACGTCGACTCCGGCTGCATGGCCGCTTTCCGGGCCTCCTCCATCATGATACCCGCCACGACCTCCTCGCCGAGGTGCATGTTGCGGTGGAACGAGTCGATGACAAAGTCCGTGAGTGCCCCGACGGTGAAATCCTGGTCCAACGCGTCGTCGTCGAAGATCGGCGTTAGCTCCATGGACGACGAGATGGTCGACCACTTGCCCTTGGACGATCCGTCTTTCGCCGACGCCTTCTCGACCACGATCCACCCGTTCTCGTGGAAGCGGATGCCATTCACCGGCGCTGCCGAGAACTTGATGGGCTTAGCAAGGCCCCTCGAGAGTATTACCACGCGGTCACCGCGCTTGCGACACTCCAGGACGCTCTCGCTGCGGTAGTCGAGGCTGCCGTTATCGCTCTGGATTTTGTGGCCGAACGTCCTCGCGACCGTGTGCTTGGAAGAAGTATCATGCTGCGAGGTAAGACGGAGCAAAAGACTAGTTAGCTACACTGCACAGACCACGAGAACGTTGCAAGGATGTCGCTCCGTACCTCTTCGTAGAAGTAAGCCTGGCGTTTAGTAGCCTCGGACGAGGTGAATCGCCACATTCCTCGCGCAGCGACGAGTTGTGTAAAGGGGACTCGCTTGAACCCCACGAACTGCAGGGCGATACCGTTGTCCAAGCTCGAGCTGACCCGGACATCGACTGTTTCCTTCTCAATCTCTGCGAATTTCTTGAAGTCGTAGCTAGCGTCCACTCGATCAAACCCGGCATCAAGCTCCGAGAGAAGTTGGGCGTGGACGGGCTTCTGGTCGCTGCTGACAGCCATGGTAAGCAGCTTCGACTGGTCAGAGCGGGACGAGCCCGACAGCATCTGAATCGCAACGAAACACATTATGTCGTCAGTACACGATTTAGAAAGTGGTCCCGCGTAAATCCACACAACACATACATCGCTCTCGGGTTGGTCTTCCAAGATCTTCTCAAGGCACTTGGCCAGCTTGATCTGTCCTTCCAGTGTCGATTTAAGCTTGCGGTTTTCCTGCTCGGCGCGTTCTCTGTCCTTGTACTGTCGGTTGGCAAGGCTCTCCCACACGGAGGCTAGCAGCGTGGATCCTTCCGAGCTGGGTTTCCCATTGCACGCCAGCTGCGTAGAACTGTTGCATCCGTCCTTATTCTTGATATCCGCCAAGCTGCTTTCCATCTCCTGCACCTTCACGCGGAGGTACAGTAGCTCTTCTCTCTGTCTGCGGATGCGTTTCTTCGTGGGCTTCTTCACGTCCACCGCGGTGCCATTAGCAGCCGCCGCCTTGGCCGCCAGCTCAGCATTGGCCGCTGCAAAGTCCTTGGCCGTCCTCGTGGGTGACGCAGCTCTCGGCCGCTTCATTTTCTTGTAACCTTTGGCTCGTAGTCCAGTGGAAGACGTCTCCTTGATGGTATCGTCGCTGCTGTTGCTGCCGTCGCTCGTGGACGCGTCGCACTGCGTCGTCAGCACCGCCAGTGCGCTCTCCAGCGACGTGTCCGTCTCTGAGTCCATCACGAGGCCTGTGAACTCGCCCAGGGGCTGCGGCTTGAGCGTCTCGGGCATGGGCATGAGGTCCATCCCCAATGACGCGTCGAACAGATCGTCTGACTGCACGTCCGCCAGCAGCGCGTCCAATTCCCTGTCGCCCGCCGCCATCTCCTCGTCGCTACCCACGTCGCAGGCGTCCGCGAAGGCCAGCGCCTGCTCCAGCGCCAAGGAAGCCGGGTCTTCAAGCTGGAAGCTGTTCATCATGCTGATCGCTCGGGAAAAAAGCGGAACTGGTATTTTCGCGATAAACCTATTTTTTGTGATTGTGTTCGGAATCTGCGACAAGTGTTGGAACTTGACGTGAGTATACTGAAAGAGTGGGACGTGATTACGCACCGTGATAGCGAATAGGGTTCGAGAAAATGATTATTCCGCGATTTGGTTCCTGAATTTTGGGCTCTGAAAACTTAAATTCGGGAACGAAAAGTAGGTATATGTACCGTATCCTAGGCTGCAAGTACTTTATGCATGGAGTTCATCTACACGAAGTTGGTGCTGTACTCGTTCTTCTCCGGTCCGATACTCACTTCTTCCGATGCAGGCCCGGCAGCTTGCTTGGCACGATCCATTTGGAGAGCGTGCGTTTTGAGTCGCCGCTCACTGTCGCGCTTCTCGCTGGCCGTGCTGTACAGGATCATCCCGAAAGTGGTTAGTACGACCATACCAGCGACCGCTATCGACAACGTCATTGGCGGGCCGTATTGGTCGTCGTCGCTCTTGACCGTGGTCGTCTCGGTGCAACGCGGTCCAGTCCAGGTATGTGAAGCGCATTCGCATCGTCCATTGGTGCAGTATCCCGTTCTCACGGAAGCGGAGCCTTTAGACGCGATGGTGCAGTCGTCGTCCTTACTGCAAGTCGCCTTGCCAGAAACTTCGATCACCTTGTTGTCATCGTCCTGGTAGAGATCGATATGGTCCTCGATCCACTGTTTGGTTGGGTGCGTCGCTGGATCACAGCCGTAGACCATGGTGGAAGTGTCCTGGTACACTCGGATGTAGTCGATCTTCATCTTCATCGGGAATGCGTCGCAAATGGAGTTCGTCTTGTTGTCCTTCCCGTCGCCGTAGCACCCAGAAACACCAGCGTTGGGGGGTCTTGAGCCCCACGTACTCGAAAGCGCGACGTTAAAGATGAAGTACATGGGCTCCTCGATCATGATTTTCCGCGGATTCATTTGCGCAGCGTCTTGCGGAGGGTTAGTGATCGTCTCGGCGGTGATCTCGTACAGTGGTTGGCCTTCTATCTCCCATCGGACGTAGCCACTGTCTCCAGGGACCCATTCAACGGAGTACGTGACCCAATCGAGGTATGCAGCCATGTGAATGCCCCAGTTAGACGAGAGTGCGTCCATTTGGTACATGAAAGAGGACGCAGCGCTGGTCGAACCGCCAGACTCCGCACACTTCTCGTCAGCATTTCCAGCGTCGCACAAGTAGGCGCCTGTGTAAGAGTTCATTCTTGGGTAGCAAGTCCCGTTTGTATTGACACCCCAGTGCTGTGTCCCGTTGTCCATAAACCCGAGATCTGCGTTCACATCAAACGATGCTGGACAAATATCAATCGTACACTTATTTTCTGTGATGCCTGTAGTCAACGAAGCGTTGATCTTAGCAAACGATTGCACTTGGTCACTTTCCACGGCACACAAATTGTTGGCACCGTAGCGCATGCCTTGATACCAGGACTTGTGCCCGCGAAGCTCGGAGTAGTACTCTGTCGGCACATCCGGGTTGTTGGCTCCGATGGTCGTACAGTCATAGCTGTACTTACACCCCGCGGAAGTGTTATCGTTCAGCATACGAAAATCGTCGTGCATGCCTGGGCCCACCTGCATCGACGACGATATCTCGGTTCCGCCTCCCTCAAGAATGTCGATCTCTGGAGCTCCACGTCCTTGGTACGGGTTCATGCCAGACCCAGGGTTGGGATCGCACGCACTGATGCGCTGGTTCTGGGAATCGAAGACGGTCTCGTTGCATTCGTTATAGGAAAAGGGCCACACACGGGCTGTTGAGCCTGTGAAGATGGCGCGTCCCAAGTTCCCGAACATCCAGATGCCAGGCCAGGTAGGGTAGTAGTCAATGGTCTCGGCTCGAGCATTCTTCGAACCGCTGAGGTCGGGATTTCCGGATTTCTCGCTGACGGCACCGGGGAGTTGGGCACGGACGACCGCCAACCCGCCTTGGTAGCAGAATTTGTTCCAGCCCTGAACCATTGCGGCGCGGTAGAAGAACGACACATCCTCAAAGCCTGGGGGCGTGATATAGTCGTTCCAAACTGTGATGTTTGTCTCGTGGATGTCCGTCTCGATGTAGAAGTAGCAGTTCCCACCGTCGCACTCCGTCGAGGTCATATTGGTGGTATAGATTTCCAGCGCAGCATTCACACCGTCGGGCTTTTCAACTGCAGTCCAAAGGTGATCTTCTCCAGCCTCGAAGTTGCGGTCTTCTGCGTTGAACTCGTCGCTCATAATCAGCGTCCAGGTCTGCCCTCGAGAGGACTTGTGTGTTTGAGCATTTTCCGGAGTATCGACATCCACCCACGGCAAAATGCCAGATTGTGTGTTGTACGTCTTGGAGCCAAGGAGTGTCGAAGACAGGAGTCCACCAGCAGTAACAGCGATTGCAACGGTGTGTCGAGCTCGATTCCAACTTTTCATCCTACGTTGACTGCTGTCGTCGGGCTTGATGTTCGAGTACAAAAACTGAAAGTGAGCACAAGGTTAGAGTTATCGATGCGCTTTCATGACGACAGAACAAGCAAAGCACATGTATTGCAGAGAAAACACACCTACATATCGTTTTGACTTGATGCTTGTATGAGTGGTAGGAGGGATGACCTCCAGCCGCGCTTCGCTTGGCTGGGGCTCGCTGCGCTCGCG
>KV742971.1:10948-21504 GCA_000468175.2 Phytophthora cryptogea
TACACAAGCCATCCTTTGAAAAGTCGTATGCTTCCTGGCAACAGCAGCACCTGTACGGCTAGGCCAACTGCACAGCAGCAAGATAAAGCCGTCTTCTAGTGGAAATATTCTCATCCTGGCGTGCGTGAACGCGAATGAGCGTCAAGTGATTCATTCCAGGAGTCTACGATGCAGTGGAGCTGTTGCAGTC
This sequence comes from Phytophthora cryptogea, assembly GCA_000468175.2. NCBI lineage: Eukaryota > Oomycota > Peronosporomycetes > Peronosporales > Peronosporaceae > Phytophthora > Phytophthora cryptogea. The sequence continues at coordinate 11,139 of KV742971.1, forward strand.
CAAGCGAACCTACCTAAAGGAATGACCACTTTGACCTCTATGAATTGGTATTAAATGATACAGGCTGAACTTCAACTTCTCGCTGGTCGTAAGGTTGGCCTCGTTCGCGCCGTCACACCCCTCCACGACAGTCATTTGCACTGCAGAAAGCCTGTTTGACGGCATTCGCGCCGTCCCATTGAGAGCGTCGGTCTCTGTTGCCTCGTCGCACGTAGCGTCGGTCGGTTGTTTCAATGTGGCGCCGCCCCGGCTCGTCTGGAGGGGTCTCCTTCCAGCACAGCCGTGACGTGCCCCATTGCCGCCCCGCAGACACGCGCTTCGTCGTATTGAACAATCCGATTACATGCAGACGCAGCGGCGATCGTGTGCTCTCAGCAGACAGAGCGGCGTCAAAGTGAGACGGAGCGAAAACGGTCGTTTGTGCGGGTGCGGCCGTCGTGCACATGAACTCCTCGCTGGCGTGCTAGCTCCTTCGTGCGTCGAGGCCGCCGCCGCGCACACGTTCGGAGGGGTTTGGCGAGCATGTCGCGGTCTAGCGTGCGTTTCGGTTTGAGACAAACGGTCATGGCATTGCCAAATGACGATGCACAACTACAATCTGCATTACGCCGTTGTTATTCGAGTCCGTGCAACTTCTGGTCGTTGATGTGGCTACTATGAGGTGTGTTTCCGAGGCTGTGAACGCACAATGACACCAACTAAACAAACCGACGAGTAACGTCAATGAGTGCGATCAGGTAGGGGCTCTCTCTGCTGCTGCACGCACCTCTAGGACGGCTTCCACGCGCACCTTGACGTTGCTCTCTAAGCGCGACACGAGTCGCTGGACCTCCGTCTTTTCCGCTCCCCGTTCAACGAGCGTAAGCACCTTACTGATCTTGTGCTCGACAGACTGCAGTCGCTGCGAGTCCTGCAGCACACAAAAGTCAATACGAACGGTCGACTATATAATTCATGTCGGGGCGTACCTCTTTGCGTGTGTGTTCGCGAAACTCTTGCTCTCTCTCGACGAGCGCCTTCAACGTGTCCAGCTCATGCAGTGCTTGACGCATTTCGACGAGGTCGTCCAGCGCTTGCTGGAACAATGCAGTTTGACGCTTCCCTTTGAACTCCACCTCGCGTACTTGCCGTGCGAGTTCTTTCAGCGGTTCTGCAGAGCACCATCACAATGTTGTACATGAATCCAAAACGTGTCGCCACCGAAGGAAACACGTGCGACGCACCTTGTGTGTCTGCATCAAGTTTCTTCACGTAATCGACTATACGCTGTTGAAAAGCCTCAAGCCTCTGAGCACTGTCGGCAGCAGCCGCAACCGCTTTAGCTTCAGACGACGAGACTGTGTACTTCACTGTCTCCACGAAACTCTTTGCATGCTCCTGTTGCTTCTCCACGAGAAGTTGAGTTTGTCCAAGTTGTGCACGCATTGTCTGCATTAGCTCTTGGTGTCGCTCTACCAGTTCCGTCAATGCTTGGCAGTCACGTGTCTGGTGCCGCAGACGAAACTCGAGACGCTCTAATGCCAGCTTCACATCAGTGAGTCGTTGCTCCGACTCGACTTGTAAAGCCTGCAACTGTGTAGCACCTTGCTGCTCTAAACCTGACGTCTTGTCGATCACAAGTTCTGCCAACGTGCCCATTGTCTTTTTGTTCGCTGCAACTTGAGCACTAGCAAACTCCAAGTCGCTCGCAAGTTGACTCTCTAAATACCAGAACAACATACCAAACGAGAGCACTTAGATGCTAGCACCGCCCCACCCAAGCATATCCTAGAGTTCAAATTACCAACAGCTTGATGCCTCAGCGAATCCTTCTTTAGTTGAGTCACAGCTGCAGCGAGCTCCATGAACTCTGCTCTTGTAACCTGGCGAGCATTCGCATCTGCTGAAAATGTCGAAGACGCTATGGAGGTACTGCCGCCGGTCTTCCGCTTGATTGTGGACCCTTTCCGTACAAGAACCATAGCGCTATGCCAGACTTTCAGAACGTATTTTTCCAGCGGAGTCCGAAACTCGTTGCAACTTCACCTCCATATTCGTCGCACTCGTAGCATGGGCGTTTCGATAGTAAATTTGTCGTGGGCAAAGTCGACAGCAACTCGTTTGCAGTGAGAGCACACTCAAGACGCCGCAGTTGAGACGGGTGTTGGTGTGAATTTACTCGATCACTTCGCTGTCATGGGCTGCACTCGACCTGGAGCTACCGGTGAGTTCCATTAAAGCTTGTTGGAATGGTCTGGATGCTAACGACACTTGTTGTGTTAATTTTGAAAGCTGTGTCCTGCGCCTTGATAGCTGGGTTGTTGTCATTATCCAGCGTGTTACTGCCGTACTGGTCGGAGATCACGGTAGTTGGTGGCATTGGCAGTGGCGGCGACGATGGAGAGATCACTTCGAACTTGGAGGTGGCATTCGGTGTGTGGGGCACATGCGTCATGATCCAGAACCGAACTGTGAGTGATACTCTGCGCAGCTTCCTGTTGCAATCTGCAACTTCGCGCGATGTGAGTGCCGACTATTCTGAAGCAGCCGAGGCAACATTCACCTGCGCTTCATTCTTCCAGGAGGGTGTAGTGGGCATACACTGCGAAGCTGCACACGGTTTTTCTGATGGGAGATGTTCGCGGTCCGAACGCAGTACCGACAGCAGTCTCTGTGCTGCAGATAACCCGGTGGATATGCTGTTGCTTGCTTGGGATGAAGACCAAGAGCGCGGCACAGTCCACACAACTGCTACAGAGCGTGAAGAAGTGGCAGTCTGGCTGAATAAATTCCTCCCGGACATGTGCGGTGCCCCAGGACACGCGACGGTCGCTCTCGCTGGTATTTCAACAGCATCGTCAGGCTTCGCGATACTTTTACTGCTTTTCGGCGTCATTTTCGACAACCTCGAGTCGCGTATCGTGCAAGGTGGTGCTATGACAGCCTTGGTAGCAGGCGGTTTGCAGGCTGCATTGGTTGGCGTTTGGATGTTCGAGACACATGTGCTGCACCATGAAGGTAATCACTTCGGAACTTCCTTCTACCTTGGTATTGTCAGCATTTTCGGTCATGTCATGGCCTACGTCATCGCGATGCGCCACTTGCAAATTGAGAAGGACGCGCTAGTCGAGCTGGGGCTTCTCGAAGAAGATGACGAATCGATAGATGATATCTTCAAAACGAAAAAGCTGGCTGATGACTGGGACGACGGAGAAAGAGAGACAAAGGTCTCGTCACCTCGCAAGCAAGACACTCCCAGACAGGTTGAACTCGTCGTGTAGCCTACTTCGTGTTGGACACTTAGAAACGTTTGCTAGATTAACAAACAGATCCACGCAAAGAGGATTCACCTGGTTACTGTTTCGTCGTATCACTCTTGCAACATGTTGACGACAGTGTCAGCGATGGCTAGTGAGGCTGTAAGACCAGGTGACTCAATACCACAAAGATGCACCAAGCCTGGTATGCCGTGCGTGTACTTATCCTGGAATACTCAAACAGCACGATCATCAAGTCAACACTAATAATGCGCTGCCGACAGCAAGTATACGCACCGCAATATAGAAGTCCTCAACAAAATTGCCGTCGACCGCGATCTTGGGACGAATACCACAATAATCAGCCTCCAGGAGCTCTGCACGCACGGCGGGCCAATAAGCGCGGATTCTCTCCGCGAATTGCTCTGCTTTCGATGGGTCAGGCTGGTACTCGATGCTGTCAACCCACTCTACATCAGGTCCAAAGCGAACGTTGCCAGCCAGGTCAACCGTTGCATGCACACCAAGACCACCAACCTCAGGGATCGGGTATACCAAGTGACTGTAAGCGTTCAATCAAGCATTAAAACAGCAAGTGAGTTAGTCTCACCATACAAAGTATCAACAAGTGAGCAATTGGGTACCTGAAGGGCCGATTCTTCGGGCTAAGCTTGAAGTACGTGCCTTTGGCAAACCGGTCCGGAACAGTTGGCACAGGCAGTGTCGAAGGGCACTCGATTTCTGGTGCCACCACCTTGTCTAGCAGATCCGGAGCAAACATACCCGTGGCGTTGACAAAGTAATCACACACCACTTCCTGCTCTTCCTCACCGCCTTCTTCTCTAGTGCTACTCTGCATAGCCTGGATCACAAATGTCTTGGATTTGGCATCGTATCTTGCTCCTTGGACTGTAGTTGCTCTCGCCACCATCGTTCCGTGGGTCTCCGCGTCTCCCTGCAGCGCCAGCATCAACGCGTGCGAGTCCACGATCCCCGTCGAGGGCGAGAAGACCGCTTCATGGCAGTCCACGATCGGCTCGATCCCTCGTACCTCGCTCTGTGTCAGCAACTTCAGGTCGTCCACGCCGTTCTGCAGGCCGCGTTTGAGGATCGACTGCAGTTGGTCAGTCTGATGTTTATGCGCCACGATGAGCTTACCACATTTGGAGAACGGGACACTGAACTCGCGACAGAAATCGTAGAGCTGCTCCCTGCCCGTGACGCAGAGCTTGGCCTTCCAACTGTCCTTGGCGTAGTAAATCCCGGCTAACGTCACGAATAGCCGTTATCAGATACAAAAAGGGTTAGGGTCCAACTTCAAATTGTGTACACCACATCATGCTTTAGCTGGTCGTACCGTGCACGACTTCACTGTTACGCGCACTGGTCTCCTGCCCCACGAGCGCGTTCTTCTCCAGCAGTAGCACCTCCAGACCCCTACAGGCAGCCGCTCTCGCCACCGCGAGCCCTACGATGCCCGCTCCGGCCACCACGAGCGTCTTGGACGTCATCTCGGCGGTACACCGATCCCGAATGACCCCCTCGGCTTCTCATTGGTCAAAACCCTGTCGCCTCGAATACAAGCCCCCTTTGGTTGATGTCCACCACACCACATTGGTGTTTCCCACACCATCCATTTTTGACAGCCATCCAACTGCGTCACTCTTCGAACGGACGTGTCAACAATGAGCGACTCGGAAGACGACGTGCTGGACTTCGAGCCCGAGGTGGAATTGGGCTTCATATGTGACGAGCCAGTGGCAATTGACGCCAAGCCGCTGCACCTCGAAGCGGATTGGACGAAATGGGACGGAGGACAAGTGGGTGGACGCCCGAGCTGGTTGTGTCCATCGGCCGCGTGCATTCCGTCCACCGAGCAGCTCGCGTGTGCAGAGTGCAAGTGTCCATTGGCATTCTTATTGCAGATCTACTGTCCGCTGGACGACGAGGAGGACGCTTTCCACCGCAGCTTGTACGTCTTCGTGTGTCGCTCGCCCGGTTGTGGACGCCAGGGAGACGGAAAGGCGTTTCGACTGCAGCTGCCCAAGGACAATGCGTTCTATTCGGCCGAGAGCGGCGCGACGCAGCTGAAGCAGGTGGACGCCAAGGTGGACCTTTGTGCGCTGTGTGGACAACGCGCGACGTTCACGTGCAGCGCGTGCCATGTCGCCCAGTACTGCAGTAAAGCGCATCAGAAGGACCATTGGACGGCGGGACACAAGCAGACGTGTGCGCAATGGTGCGTGAAGAGGAGGACAGTTGAAGTGTGTGGAGGACTGATGGTGTGATTGTGGACAGTTTGGAGACGCACACGCTGGTGGAGTCGGAGGACGCTCGTGAGAAGATGATCGCCAGGGGCTCCAAGAGGGTCTTCCCTGAACACGATCTGGAGATTGATCATGAGCCAGACAGCAGGGAAGCTGCGAATGAGTACGTTGATTGCTGTTGTGATGGATTCGATGTGCTGAGTTTTCGCTCATTGTGATGTTGCAGATACGAGGCGAAGCTGATGGCTGAGTTTGAGAAGAGTAAGTGCCTTTGTTTTGACGCTGAGGGATCATTTAGCAAGCGTGTAGCTAACTCTAAATGCTGTGCCCGTTGGTTTTTATAGACAAACAAGTTGGGGGTGAGAAGGGTGAAGGAGAGGAAGGTGAAGATGACATGGACCTGGATGTTACTCAACGTGAGCTGAACGAAGCGTTAGGGCATACGAAGGACCAGGACCCGCAGTATGTTCGCTTCCTTACGCGTGTGGCATTGGCGAAGGACCAAGTACTGCGCTACTCTCGGTGGGAGAACGAGGCCGTGCTGTGGGTGCACTCTGAGAGCATGCACACTGGCGCTGTGCCGCCGTGCGAGCGGTGCGGTGGTGAGCGCAAGTTTGAATTCCAAGTTCTGCCTCAGCTGCTAAACTACTTGGGCGTGGACCAGCCGAGCTCTCTTGGAGATATTTCTTCGCGTACTTGCGAGTGGGGAACGCTGGCGGTTTACACATGCGCGAAGAGCTGCCCACTCGAGACCCAGTGTGCTCAGGAGTTCTTGCACTACCAACCTGCATACGCTGGCACTAGCTAGACACCCAAACACGCACGATAGCGCTGTTAATCAACACGAGGACCCCATATTTTTAGTCAGGTTCTCGGTGTCTGATGCCGAAGTCACCTTCCGTCTTCATGGTTGAGGACGTTGAGCAGGGCCACTATTGATAGGCTTCTATCATCACTTCTTAGCTCCAGGTTTCTCGGCATCCTGAGTCATGTGTCGTCTTCAATCCACTCAGTCTCTCGTCAACAAGTCAAGCTGCTTCATCAGCATTAGACAATTTTGCCAGTGAAAGAGATCTGAACAAACGTTGGTCGAAAACTCACAACGCACAGCTCCTGAAGATACGCGGATCGAACAATGTCATCGCTGCGAGTTCGCACCAAGAACAAATTGCTCACGGCATTCGGTGCTGCCAAACCCAGCACAAATGTGGCGTACGACTTGGCCTTTTCGGACTTCGAGTCGGCTCTGCAGCGCTTAATGACGCTCGACACGGCACTGAAAACCTATGCTGGCTCGCTCAAGACCTTCCACAGCTCGGCAAGCTCGGTTGTTGGCGCGATTGACAGTCTGTCATTCGGAGGTACAGGCACTGCAAGTCTCCAGCACAAGGCTGCGGGGTCCTCGGAGATGCAACAATTTTCGGGTGAAGCACGAGTTGCCTGCGCGGATGTGGACATGCTGGTGCTCCAAGAAACGTACGATCGACTGGAGAAAGATGTTTTGCTGCCTGTCCGAGGCTGGCTTCAACACGCGCGTGGACTCCAAAACGAGGCTACTGCGTTTTTAGAGCAGAAGTCTCTGTACGATCACTACTCTCGCAAGGTAGCATCACTTCGTGAATCTCACGAAAGGCGCGCCAGCTCCGGTCGAAACGAGAAGTCCAAAGAGACCGAGCGAATGTTTCGCAATGAGCAGAAGCTGGCAGCAGCAACACAGGAGTACACTCGGCTGTCAGACACAGTGATCCGTGATCTCCGCGCATTCGTGATGTCTCGGGATGCTGCCCTGGCGCCACTGCTTCGTCGTGTACTGCGTGGCCGAGTGTTTTACGCGGAGCGGATGCATGAAGCTACGGGTCGCATTCGTGCGCTCGTCGATGATGGCGTCGAGGAAACTGAAGACGGCGGAGTACTTGGTCAGTTCTCGTCCGTTGCTCAAGGTGGTGGTCCAGTCGGTTCTGCAGCAATTATGGCTGCGGCTACTGCTCTGGTGTCGTCGCCTTGCACAGTGCGTAAATCTTCATTCGAGGAGTTCGTGGGCGAGTCACCACCGAATGTCTCCACTCACAATGGTACTCACAAGGCTGCTTCAATGGATGACGGGTGGGCGGCGTTTGCATCGCCACCGCCTGAGCACGAGATGCAGATGCCGTCGCCCACACATGGAGGCTATGGATTTTCGGAGCCGCACTACACGCCACCACACTCGGTGCCGCAGTTTATGACAGTGAACACGCCTTCGAACGCCTCTGCAAACCAATCTTGGGGTAATGACTTCCCTGCACCAGTGTTTTCAACGATGCCGGCCAATATCTCGTCCCCTTCCGGAGTGATGATGGCGCCCAGTCCGCCGCCATCTCCAACTTCATCGACGAATCCCTGGGATGTGTTTCCTTCGGCGTCTGCACCTTCAGCCGATTCATTTTCAGGTGGAGATTGGGGAACTTCCGGATCGGGTCAAGGTTCCTGGCAGCAGCAGCAGCAGCAGCAACAGCAGATGCCTGTGGCTGAATTCCGTGACTTGCACTTGAATGCCAATGGTGGCGAGTTTGGCTCCTTTCGTTAGTTAAGGCAGCTCTGATAGCTGTCCAAGCCGACTCACGGGTGGGTTCCTAAATATCAAAGGTAAATACACGGCACCGGGAGAACAATACAAAGTAATACTTCACCCCAATTCAGCGCGTTACGCTGACAGCTTCTAGTGCTTGTTAGCCTCACCAATCACCTGAACACCTTGTTGAAGACGCTTTGCACGTTCTGGACGCCAGTGGATGTTCTCCTCGAGATACCTGCTCCCTTGCATCTCACGAAGCCGCGAGACAGCACGCTTAAAAGCCACCTTTAAATCCTTCAGCGCAACCAGGTTTCCCACATCCAAGCCTGCCATCTGAGCCGGACCGTAGGCGCCAACGGGGGCATCCCAAGAACTGGTAGTTGGTACCCCCACAGCTGCATTCTCCTTGTTGACACGCTGCTTCTCCTCTTCAATGGCAGAAGGGCTGTTGGCACCTTCTGACGCCGCACGAACACTTTCATCGTCAAATAGAAAAATGCCTCGAGGCTCAGCAGCGTCGGATGATAGCACAAGTCGCGTGCGATGCTCGTACAGCTCGTCAACAAGCAAGATAAATCGCCGCGCTTGGTCGTGCTGGTCCATGCTCAACGCTGGCACGCCATCAAGCACCAGCGTGTGGAAGCACTCTGCTAGTGCCTTGTAGTCCGCCGCGCCCTTTTCAGTGTCGCACAACAAGCTGAAAGACGCGCGACAGACCCCACTCCTGGCGCGTCCACGAACATCTAGTGTTCGTCCCATCATCACTGGCACACGGAGCAGCTCGTCCTGAACAGCATCCGCATTCTCTCCATCTTCGTCTCCAAGAAGCAATAAATCCTGGTACACTGCGTCCATCGTTCCCTCGGTAGCGGCTGACAAAGGCGTGATGAATGTTTCCTCACCACCTATGGGCTCACAGAGAAAGCGGTAGTCCACGTCCGAATTCATGGGCACCACTCTCGTATGCCGCGAAAGCTGGTCCAGGAACGGCAAGAAGTACTCGCGGTTTGTGCCATCCTTGTACAGATCCTGCGAGAAACGCCGTCACTATTAGTGCACCACATTTCAAACCCAACCTCCACTTCCACACCGTACCTGCGGTGCAGTATTTGACGTCGCTACCATCACCACACCACGCGTGAAAAACACCCCAAAGAGCTTCCTCATAATAAGTGCGTCCGCTACATCCGTGACTTGGAACTCGTCGAAGCACAGCAAGTGGCTCTCATCTGCGATAGCGTGGGCCACTTGAACCACCACATCTCGACTCTCATCCAAGACGATGTGTCTCTGTCTGCCGTAACGCTCCAACTGCTTCTTCTTCTCTTGGTTCAATCGAGTCTGCACTTCTAACATGAACTCGTTGAAATGCACACGACGTTTGCGTTGCACTGGGGCGTCCCGAAAGAACAGATCCAGCAGCATGGACTTGCCCGTCCCGACACCTCCATGGATGTACAACCCTCGAGGCACCATCACCGTCTGCTCTTCCTGGTCATTTTCCTTGGTACTTTCCAGTGTTTTATCCTTGGTCGGGGGCTGGAAAACGGGCAACGTGTAGCCGTTCAGTCGAGAATGCAGTTTGTCCAGGAACCGACGGGCGATTGCTGACTGTTTGGCATCGAACACCAACTCCCCCCTTTTCACCCGCGAGTCGTACGTTGTCGAGGGGTTCCTAATGATATTCGTGGCAGAACCAAACCTTCGGATGGATGAACGGACGCCTACAAGACGAGGACGGAGGCGATGAAGAGGAAGCATCAGGGACCAGGAATCGGTCAGGGTCCAATAATCGAAACTACGATACAACATGAAGAAAAGATGTGTTAAAACATGTTAAGTTATCAAAATGTTTCTCTATCAAACAAAATTGGTGCTGTAGTTGACTAGTTCGCTCATGGGTCCGGAGGGGTCTTTAACGGTACTTCTCGTTTTCGAGGCCTATTTCTTCAGTACCTGTTCTGCATCTCGTTTACCCACTGCGATCGAGTGAGCGAGAGTACAAAGCGTACAGAAGAATGTCACGCCGGCGGCTATTACAGATCCCATACATTGGAGGACCGTAGACGGTTGACGTGTCGTCGGAATCCGAAGATGACGACGAATCTGAAGCCGCTTCAGTACATCGCGGGCCGGTCCACGAGTCCGACGCACATTCGCAGCGACCATCGGAACATTTTCCTGTCACCTTGCCGGTTGTGGGGATGGTGCAGTCAGCGTTCGAGTCGCAGGAAGCCATACCCGAGACGGCCGTGTCCGGGTTATCGTCGTCGATGTAGTCGTCGATGTTGTCCTTGATCCACTGCTTG
>AUWJ02025105.1:0-36669 GCA_000468175.2 Phytophthora cryptogea
AACGGGCCCGGGCTCTACTTCGCAGATGGAGGCTGGCGGATTCATTCGAACGTAAGTTTGGCTCTGGTCTGATGTGTTTATTGCCAGCAACTAACTCGCTTTGATGACGTTGCTCTTGTACAGGGCAGCCACCCAGACCTGCAGTATCACTTCTTGCCGGGCTCCATTGACGAAGGACTTCACGTCCGCGCGGGTCACGTCATGACGGGCCACTGCTCCACCATGCGAGCAACGAGCCGCGGCTACATCAAGCTCCGCAGCAAGAACCCGCGTGAACATCCGATCATCAAACCGAACTACCTTGACAGGCACGAGGACATCGTTGACATCCGCAACGGCGTGAAGCTCACCCGTGAGATTTTCAAGCAGAAGGCGTTCGACGAGTTCTGTGGCGATGCTGTCTCGCCCACCGACAGTGTGCAGACTGATGAAGAGATTGATGCCTGGGTGCGTCAGAACGCTGGAACGGTGTACCACCCATCCTGCACCGCTCGCATGGGCGTAGACGAAAACACCGCAATCGACCCGGAGACGCGCGTGCACGGCATGGAAGGCCTGCGTATCGTGGACGCATCTGCATTCCCAAACATTTGCTCAGGCAATCTGAACGCACCAGTCATCATGTTCGGCGAGAAGGCTGCGGACATCATCCTCGGAAACCCTGCTTTGCCCAAGTCCAACGCGCCCGTGTACCAATCGAAGAACTGGGAGACCAGCCAGCGCTAATCAAGTCGCTTGTCAGCTTCTTGTGTTCACCGTCGCTATTGTACTTGATGTCTCACTCCCACGCGCTGCGTGGTTGCTTGGCACGCTCTTCATTTCGCTTCGAGCGTCTTCAGACTTTTCAAATTTGAATAAGAGCGGGAATCCTGAACCCTGTAGAAGACAATTGGGGCAATTTAACAAGGTATAAATTTTGAAGAACATGATGCTATCATTCCGAAACAATCAAGCTGAAGTCAAAAATGAACTGCTCCAGTGTGGAGCAGTTCATTTTTGACTTCAGCCTCCACACCACCAACTTATTTACTGTTTAACAGCATGTGGATGCCTACTCCACTTTGGGGGCCTTCTTGCGCTGTCGCACCTTTTGCTCCTTCTCGTCACTATCCACAGTCTTGGCGTCCTCCTCCTCGTCTTCGTTCTCGGCACCGCTGTCGGCTTTCTTCGACGACTCCGGCTTGGGAGACCCCGACGCGCAGCACAGGAAGAAGAAACCTAACGTCACGAGCACAGACACGCCAGCAACCGATCCGAGAGCGATCACAGGGTTGGCATCAGCGTATGTGGCGAAGTCCATTGCCAGCGTTTCAAGAGTCTTCATAATTCCTCCCTCTTCGTCACTCTTGCCACTCTTCGTAGCCTTCTCCTTGGCTTCCACCTCCGCAGCGTGCTTAGGCACCCACGTAAGCTCCGCAAACTTCTGGGCCTTCTTTAAGTCGTTGCCAAGCCAGAAGTTGTCGAACGTGATCCCGGCCGTCATGGTCCATACTTCCACAGCAAGAGCGCCGATCGGGTCCATGCGAGCCGGGTGCTCGTCCTCAAAGTAGTTCGGGTTCGGGATTTTGCGCGGCTTCCACTCGCCCTTGTATGCTGGGTTGGGAATATACGGAGCGTAGAACTTGCCCTTGTACGCCGGGTTAGCCTTCGTAGGACGCTTCCACTCGCCGCACCCAGACACCTCGGCACACTTCGGGTTCGGGATCTGGGGCACGACAAATTCGCCATCGTCCTCGTCGTCCCAGTCCTCAGGCTTAACCACATCCGGGTCGTTGATTACAGCCGGCTCGTCATCCAGCCAGTCACCAGGCTTCACAGCGTCCTCATCGGGGATAAGTGCTGGGGCGTCCTCGTCCCAGTCGTCAGGCTTCACGGCGCTCGGATCACGGATCTTCTTCTCGTCCACCCAGTCTTCCGGCTTCGATTCCTCCGGGTCGTCGATCTCCTTCTCGGGGATCACAGCCGGCAAGAAATTCTTTAAAAGACTGCCGCTCTTCACGGACTTCTGGTCCACGAACACCTCGAACGTGTTGTCATCACGGATCACCGCCGTGTACAGGTGCGTGTCCTTGTCGCTCTTGATGCTGGGCGCCTCCATCATGTGCTTCTCTTCGTACTCCTGGGATACGGGGTTCTTGTGCTGGAAAATGAGGTGCACCTTGTCGCTATTGCCGCACTTGTCAGGGCCGAACATGAGCACGAACGGGGTGGCGTCGCTAAAGGCCGAGTAGTCCTGGTCTGCCGTCTCCTGCCGCAGCAGCTTCACGTAGGCGCCACCGCAGTCCAGTCCCCTCTGCAGCTTCACTTCGTACTGCACCACCAGCTCCTTCTTGGCGGCACTGCCGTCCACTTGCAGCGGTTCATCCAGCTTCACAGCGAGTCCGTAGTGGTGCGCTGGCTTGTCCAGCACGAGGCCGCGGTCGGGCGTCAGCTTCCCCACCTTCACCTCATCGATGCTCACGTCCTGGTCCACGTATTTCTCGTGGGAGCTCTTGAGCCAGCGCGAGCCGTCGAAAAGCTCCTGGCCCTCGAACGTCTCTGCGAACAGCGCACTCTTGCTCAGCTCCTGCAGCTCCTGCGTCCGCTTCTGCTGGGCTGCTGCGTTCGCGTCCTCCTTCTCCTGCTCGGGGGCGGCACTTTCCTCGGCCAGCGCCGCCAGGGGCAGCAGAACGGCCGTCAACAGGGCCACGATCGTCTTGACCTTCATCCTCTTGAGGCGTAGGCGGCAAAATCCCAAATGTTGAAGCGCTGCCACGTAAGTCGAAGTTCTAGAAGCTTAACTACCGTACCACTTCCTATAAATACGATCCGAACAGTACATTATACCTTATCTTGTAATCCACCGCACTTAATCGAACACACAAGGTAGTGTTTTATTTTAGGGGGAGCTTTCCGCCTAAAAGATCGCTGAGCAGGAAGGAACAAGCGTGAGCATGGAGGACTCTCGACAGCGCACGCAGTCGCCCATCGTGACGGGCACGTCGGTGATTGCGCTCAAGTACAAGGGCGGCGTGATGATGGCTGCCGACACGCTGGGTTCCTACGGCTCGCTGGCGCGCTTCACGGACCAGCGCCGACTCACGTCTGTGCACAACACGACGCTACTGGGAGCGGGCGGCGACTTCAGCGACTTCCAGTTCATTAAGGACAAGATGGACGAGCTGGAGGTGTACGACTTCAACCAGGACGACGGCTGCGATATGACGGCGCCCGAGATCTACCACTACTTGCAGCGTCTGCTCTACCACCGCCGCAACAAGTTTGACCCGCTTTGGAACACGGTCGTCGTGGGCGGCTTGAACCCAGAGACCAAGAAGCCCTTCCTGGGACAGGTCACTATGATTGGCCTGGCCTTTGAAGGCGACTACATCGCCACTGGCTTCGGCCACCACTTGGGAATGCCCCTGCTGCGCAAACACTGGCGGCCCGACATGGAGGAGGCCGAGGCACGCAAGCTGCTGGAGGATTGCATGCGCGTGTGCTTCTACCGCGACTGCCGTACGATCAACCGCGTGCAGTTCGCCAAGGTGGCGGCTGATGGCGTCACGATTCCGGAGCCCGTCAAGATGGACACCAAGTGGGACTACTCGCTGTTTGTCAAGACCAAATCGGAGTTCGGCGCCTCGTGGTAAGTGGGACCGGGAGACAACTCAATAGCAGGCTGGTGAAAGGCAGAGGAGGACGAAGAGGGGCTACAATGTGGTGCTACTGCGGATATCCACCGCTGGAGCACTAGATCTCGTAGCAATGATACACTCGTTGCAATGTTGCAAAAGGAGCTGCAGCAGTTTAATACCCGGCCGCCCATTTTCATCAGCAGGTTCATAAGCCAAAAAGAACAAGAAAAACAAAGAAACCCTCTAGGTCCGTCTTATCAACACGGAACGTTGTTCCTCTATCCAAACTGCATGCAACACGATACCCCTGCGTTGCCGGAGACACCTAAGCTAGGTGCCACTACGTTAATGGTCAGACGACCTACGTCGACGCTTTGAGTGGTGTCTTCTTCGAGAGCTGCGGTCGCTGTCAGACGACGAAGAGGAACTGTCGCTCTCACTACCAGACGAGCCCGAGCTCGAGGAGGAGCTGCTGCTTGACGAGGCGTCCGAATCCGAGTCAGAGGACGACGAGTCCGACGAAGACGAGTCACTGCTGCTGCTGCTGCTGCTGGCACTGCGACGTCTCTTACGACCCGACCGGGAGCTCTTTTTCTTCTTGACTTTGCTGTCCTTGTCCTTGCGCTTGAGTTTCTTGCTCTTCACCGCCTTCTCCTTCTCCTCGTCCTGCAGTTCCGGGGGTTTGTCCTGGTTAAACGGCTGGCGTAGCTTGGGATTCTTCAGTTGCTGCGAGCGCGACGGCCGCTGCACGTACACGGCCTCGTTCTTGCACTCGTACGTCCAGTGACCAGGCCGCAGACATTTCTGGCACATGGCGGCGGCGCTAGAGCCCGAAGACGCGCCCAGACCGCGGCGATGCACGCGCACCTGCTCCGTACTGGTCTCGTACATGGTGCGCCGCGCTTCCTTTCGCTGCGCCCACTTGCCCAGGGGCGCGTCTCCGCTGGCGTCCCCCATGCTCGAGCAGTCAGTCCTTGGAGGTCGAGTGAAAATACGCTTTTGACTGGAAGTTACTATGATGCATTTTTAGCCAATCAATTAAATCGCCCTGCTGCGCACCGATTGGACGTTAATCGACTCCAAGTTGAAGTGGAGCTGCTCATGGCGCAGTCGGCGATAGCGCTCGGGAGCGGAGGCCAAGACGGGGGGCTTCGTGGGAGGGGTCGTGGGCTGGACGTCTGCAGCTGCAGCCACGAACTGCGCTGTGCAGAGATCCAAGTCTGGCGCGGCTTCTGCGGCCTCCTTCACGCGCTCTGCCATGTCCCCCCACCGCACTTGGGCCAGAGCCAACGAGTAGCTGCCCACTTTAAACATTTCCATGCTCAAGACGCCCACCCAGAGCGCAGAGAACCCGTAGCCCAGTGTGATGCCACCGACGTACGCGACTGGCAGATTGATGAGCCACGTGGCGATTGCGCTCGTCCAGAAGACGGTGTGTACTTGGCTGAGCAAGACAAGAAGAAAGTTAGAAGGGCAGGGGGCAATTGATGTTAGAGAAGGGGAAGAAGACGCGCACCTCATCCCAGTCAGAGCTCCAGCGCAGAGGATCTCGACCGCCTCGAAGACGCAGGCGGCGAGGAAGAGCGGCAGCACGAGCTTGCACGTGGTGAGCAGCTCCTTGTCCGTCGTGTAGAGCGCGATGATGTGTTGATCCATGAAACTGGTGATTGTCGCGATGAGCACCACGACGAACATCGTGCAGATGAAACCCAAGCCAGTGATGCGTCGAGCCAGGTCCGGTTTGCCTGCGCCAAGGTAGTTCGCGACGCGAACCTGCGTGGCGTAGCCGTAGCCCCAGAAGAGCGCCCACAGTAGCGCCCACAGTAGCGCCCACAGACCCGACACGATGGCATTGGCAGCGATGACGCGGGCCCCCAGTCTAGCCGCGACCAGAGCTACAAGAGCGCTGGCCAAGTTGGAAACGAAGCTGTTGCTGGAAATGGGACCAGCCACTCGGAGAAACGACCGAAGCCGGCCCAGCGTAAGCGCGTGCATGTTCCAGCCGTACCAGGCCCGGTGATGGTGTTTCCTGTAAAGAATTGCATAGCTGAACAGCGCGATGGGCTGGAACCAGAACGCGATGACCGTCGCAATTGGCGATCCGATGTAGCCCAACCCATGCCATGATCCGATCCCGTAGATAAGCACGTAATTGCTGCCCGCTGCCACGAAGATGGAGACCATGCCCACTGCGGTTGTTGGGACCAATATTCCCACCGCCTGCAAATATTGCCTGCGATTGTGGAGTATCAGAGTAGTCAGAGCAAGTAACAAACAAACAAGCAAGCACCTCATGCACCAAACGCACCGAAGACAACAGTAGAGAAGCGAAGGAAATATTAATCCTGAAACTACGCGTGAAAACGTGGTGGCGAGTGCGATGACTTCCTGGTCATTCGTCGAGTACTCGAGGACGTAGCTAACGCACCAATACCAAATCGTAACCGGGATGGAAAGCAGGGTCGTGATCACGAGCCCAATCTGCAGCCAGATGCCTGTCAACTCTCGATTGCCTGCACCCCAGCACAACTGTCAACACATTTGGATCGAGTTAGTTTTGCTGGAATCGATGAATTCGGGAAAGCGAACGTACCGTGTTGAGTGCCGAAGCCGAAGCCCACACCGAGTAGAGGGCAGGACTAGGCTAGCGACGCAGCTGCAAGCTCCTTGACTCCGAGATGGCCTAGAAACACCGAGTCAATAGCCATGAGCGCTGCTCGTGCCAGCGTGGCCATGCTCACTTGAGCTGCCATAGAAGAAAGGTCCACGAAGTCATGCCAAGCTGGAGGCTGCTTAGATCGCGAACAGTGTTTCTCCAAAAGCGGGCTGGTCTCCATGCTGCCAAAGGTAAAATGATGTGAGATGCTGCTGTCGCGCAGCTCTTATTTTCGCCCTCCTCAGTTGCTGTGGCTCTACAATTAACACTAGTTGAAGTTTAAGTGTTGAGATCAAGGATTGAAGTTTAAGTGTTGAGATCAAGGATAGCTCTGAAACACCCGTCGGAACGTGCAGATTCTGGAGCATGGGCGCTGCGTTGGCTTCGCACGGTTTAGCGGATCCGCAACACCAACAATTACTGGGCGAGTACGTTGATCACTCGAGGAAGACAGCAGATGAGTGTGCACATATCTTCCGGGGATCGCTGGGCGTGTACGACGACGAGCAGAATGACTCTTCAACGACGAGTCTGAGCGCTCGGAAGCCCGTATACCCTCGTCATATTCATTTGACACAGTTTGAAGAAGTTTTTGGGATGCTGGTAGCGGATCCGGAGCCTCATTTCCGGTTCTTTCATCACGGGAAAATAGCTCCAGCCGATACCAAAAAGCTGAAGCCCGAAGCAACTGTGTGCGCGCATCGGGTCTTTTGTGTCGTGGCCTTGCTAATGAGAGCAGATCTCCACTCAAAAGTGGACTTTGTGCTGCGGTTGTATGCAGATATCGCAGGAGTTTTTACTCCTGAGGCCAAGAGCTCACTGCTGAAAGATTTCGTTACAGGTGTTGAAGAAGTTCTGCAGCTCTCGGATTCCATTCCGGGCAGCGTACTCTCGAGTGTAGAGGTGTCCTCTAGTTTGCTTCGGGTACATGTCCATGTTGGTGACGACTAATCTGCGCTTCAATGTTGTGTGGAGAAATCATTCTGGAGTGACGAGCAGGGCAAGTTGATGACAGTTCTCGAGTTGTATGACGTTTGCCTCACGAACCCGCAGATTAGCGGGATGCTGCATAGTGTTCACGCGCTCATCGAAGGTGAAAGGTGACCTGGGGGTGCTTAACTTTGCGTATGCTAACAGCAACTCGGTTACTTTGTGGCACAACAGAGTTTTCTGCTTCGCGGCGCCAGGAAAAGCTACGTCTGCGTGAAAGAATCCTTCAAACACAGCAAAATATGTTGCGCCACGGAGGGGATAGCAACGCAGCGCGGATAAAGTCGATAACACGTACGATGTCTTCAGCTGCCCTTCCTCGTCCTTCACGCTTGTGGGATCTAAAGGTACAAAAATCTTGGGCCTTTTTCCTGTTGGTGGGGTGTACTTATTGAACCATCTTCTGCTCAAAGGCAGGAGACTACGGTAACTTGTGGACACAACCGGAGTTGCTGCATATACTGGCAAGTGACACATGCACCCATGTTCTGGAGAAGATGGCCCGAGTAGATACCCATAGTGTCTTGGTGGTTGAGCGTACAGGCGGTGGTCAAACAGAGATCTTACAATCTCTTGGTCTTGTTACGACGGACAAGTTGCTCCTGTACGTTCCGTAATGCGGCAAAGATCTCCTCGTACCGAGAAATTAACGCCTCTTTTCATGTTTGTCAACACAGGTACTTCCTCCACGTTCTCGTGCCTAGTTTCCAGTCACCCTCGGCCAAGCCATACGAACACACGCGAGTTCGCGCAGAAGAAGCCATCACGCAGTTCGGGGCTACATCGTTACGCGAAGTTGTGCGCTTTTTCTTCACTGAGCGAGCTCCTTTGTTGGGCACTATCCGAGATGACGAGGCCTTTTTCAGTCTTTTACTGCGGTTTGCTTGTGGTGAAAGCTGCGTGGCCGTGGCTCAAAACTACAGCTCGACTCCTGGTGCTGTACTTGGATGCTTGTCAGTATTCGACATGCTAGTATGGCTGGATGAAGATTTAGCGCTACTCAGTACGATGATACGTATCCCGCGCCCCATGAGTTTGTCTGGCACATTCCAACTAACATCATTTCGTGGTTGTAGATGGAAAAGAACGCTGTGCTGTTGCTGCTTTCCCCCAATTTTTCTACGCACCAGCCAGCATTGACCCAGTTCGCGCTTCTGCTTCAGTATGCGAAGGTTAATCCAGCATAATGGTGGAGGCAAGCACAAACACCAACGAAGATAAAAAAATACTCAGGTATGACCCGCTTGAGCTTGTTGAGCCTCAACAGACAACTCATTGCTTGTGTTTTCATCTGCAGTGCCAATGCGTTCCGCGATTTGTTTCCTGCATCCTTCACCGCTTTAAGCGAAAAGGATGGCGAGCCAGGCCCTCTACTTCGTGCGGTGACTGCCAACGCAGCAATGTTACCTTCAGCATGTATTGTGTTTCCGGATACCTCGATAGCAAAAGTGATTCGAGATATGATTGACAAACGAACGAGGCGAGTCGCCATTCAACACCGAGACGGGTCAGTGGTAGGAGCTGTACGAGCTTCGGACATCTTTCTGATTCTGCTTCGCGCGCAGCACACATCATTGCGTTAAGCACAGAGTTAATTGTAGTGAAAAAAGAACGAGATGCTGCTTATGACGCACGGAACTACGAGTAGTCAAACAGCCTTGATGTGAATTGATCAGTTTTGAATTGCTTGATCTATGACAACAATCAGGTCACTGAGGAAATTGTACACACCCGAGGACTCTGACTTTCTATTGCACCTGGACAATGAAGTTGTTTCGTCGGCCGATGCGAACCACCAGGAGCTTGCCGTCAAGGAGGTTCGATGTCTCCACGCGCAATGCATCCGATTCAACTCGTTCGTTGTTCAGATAAACGCCACCACCCTTGATCAGACGCCTGCACTCAGCTACAGTAACATATGAAGGCAATGTAAGATCTCCCATGCACCCCGACTAAAACTAAAGTCAGGAAAAATACCTTTGGACTTGGCTGCGCCTATTCGAACTGCGAGATCCACAAGAGATTGGTCCACGACATCAGCGCGCGAGAGAGCTGTCATTGGTGCATCTCCAGCCATACGAAGCATTTCTTCTGCTGTCAGAGGGCCACTTTTCTTGCCAAAGAGAAGCTCAGTCGTGTCCAATGCAGCCTTTAATCCCTCATCACCATGCATCATCACGGTAACATCTCCCGCCAGCAGCTTCTGGGCAGCGCGCTTCTCGGGGGCCTTTTCGTGCTCAGCTACGATGTCCCGAATCTCATCGACCTCTCGAAACGTGAAGCTCTTCAGTAGTTTCTCGACGTCGCGGTCATCGGAGCGAAGGAAAAACTGGTAGAAGTCGAACTGGAGTATGAAAGTGCGGCGTGGTGGCAAGGTAAGTATCGATAGCAACAGACAAAGCACAATATGCAAAAAGCTCTACGTACGACCGACGTCTTCTCCGCATCCAGCCAAATTGCGTTACCCGCAGACTTGCCGTACTTCTCACCCGTAGCCGTCGTGAGCAGAGCCAACGTCGCTCCAAAGACTTCCTGTTGGTACATTTAGATTACACGAATCAGATCATTCATCGTACTAGTCATTAAAAGCTGTCGACTTGACTCACCTGGCCCGTGCTCTTGCGAACCAGTTCGATACCCGAGGCAATGTTGCCCCACTGGTCACTCCCTCCGATCTGCGCAACACAGCCGTAGTTCTTGTACAGATGCAAAAAGTCGTATGCCTGGAAGAGTTGGTACGAAAATTCAAGGAAGCTGATGCCCTGGTCCGTCTCCAGCCGCTTCTTGACACTGTCACGCTGCAACATCGCGTTCACTCGAAAGTGTCTGCACCAGTTTAATTCAATTACCTCGTCAGTCTACATACCGCACAGCGTCCTGGAGTTGCAACGCACCGGCCAATGTCTCGCATCCACGTGACCGCCGACATCTGCGTGTGCCACTCGGCATTGTTGCAGATGATGGCGCCCGTCTTCGGGTTGTCAAAGTCCAGTACAGCTGAAAGTCCCTTGGCGATCTGTTGCGCGTTGTGCAGCACCGTGTCGTCCGACAGCAGCACGCGCTCCTCCGACTTGCCGCTTGGGTCTCCGATCATGCCGGTGGCGCCTCCCACCTGTCCCCAATTCACTCGTCAGTCTCCAGCCACACAGTAACAGCAATAGCCAATGGAGACGGCCGCTCTACCAGCAGAATGGGCCGCACACCAGCGCGTTGGAAGTGACGCAGAGCGATTCCCTGCAGCAAATTGCCCAAGTGCAGCGAATCCGCCGTCGGGTCGAAGCCGCAGTACACGGCAGGCACACGAGCGTTCTGCAACAGCTGGTCCATGGACTTGCCGGCGTCCTGGTGCGTCAGCGCCGCCAGCATGCCGCGTCCACGGAGCGCAGAGAGAGCTCGGCTCATGGTGATCCGCTTTTGATTGTGCGGCTGCTTTAGCAGGTCATCGGATGTAATAGTTGGATACACCTTGGGCATTTAACGTAGCTAAGGGGAAATATATGGGCTATTATTGTATTTTAAAGAAGCAGAGTATCTTATATCAGTACTCATTGGACAACGTACTGATAAAGTTGAAGTTGTATTGCGTGAATGGAGTTTTTCCAGCGTGAAGACGATTCAGTGGGAAGCGGAAAATAAGGGGGGGGGGGATCTGGCGGGTTACGATTGCTTAATTTGTGTATAGGGCGTAACAGTGCTCCACTTTAAACCTCGTCGCGAACACCAACACACATGCTGTTGTCGATATCTAGCAGACAATTGCCCCCCGTCGCGGCCGACGCCTACAATATGCGCCGTACCTCGAGCGTGCGTCGCAGGAATGAAATCTGCGCCAGTGACACGGCCGAGAGCACGACCATTTCAATGAGCGTCCACCACATGATGCGGCTGTGCGTGCTCGTGATCACTGAAGCATCAAATCGAACGCAGAAACAGTAAATAACAGCAATCGCAATAAGGCTACCGTAGAGTTCAACCCAAAGGACGTACGCTGGTCGTGGTGGTTCGTGATCGCCTTCATGAACGCTTGCGTGTCCTTGACGGTGTCGAGGTTCACGCTCAGCTCATAGACGATATCCTCCAGCTCCTGCACTTGCTCTGCAATGAGTCACCACCGTTAGAACACACTACAGCAGACAATAAACCAACTGCAAGCTCGTACTGATCTTGGTGGCGTCTGCATTCGACAGCACTTCGTGGCTTGGATCGTCAGCATGGAACGAGAAGCCAATGACGACGTCCCCCACAGGCGAGCGCTCGTTCTTGAAACACACCGAGTGCATCCCTCCCTCTCCAATGGGGCTCACGTATCTCCCAGACGCGCCTGTGCGAGTGTACACAACCTGCTGCTTGCCATCCGTGAGCTCCGTCTCCAGTTCGTCCGCCACACCCCGCAGCGCCTCGTAATTGAGCGAGATGCCGTGTTTGAAGCTCTCGGCCTCGACGGAGAAGCACTCGACGGCGCCTGAGGGGACTGTCACGTGCATCGCAACGCCCATTGAGCTCAGCAGCGCCAACAGCAGCACCGAAGGCAGCGTACGCGTCATCTTGGATCGATCTCTTCAGTGATGTCTTAGGAGTCGTGTCTCACAGTTCCTCGTCTCTCAGCACTTGTGAAGCACCGGACTCCAAGGACGGAAGTGAAGATGCAGAGCGTACGCCGCCAACTGGACCGCCTCTTTGCGGTGCACATGGTCATCGCAGTCGTCACGGGGGCGCTCTGCTTCCTCACGCCGCACTCGCTCATGTCTCCGATGCTGGGGGACGCCACGAACTCGCACCTCGCGCACGAATTCGTTCGCCTTTACGGTACTTTTGCCATTGTTTGGCCTGCTCCTGCTGCTGCTACAGTCTACTGACCGTCTCTGATGCATTTTTGCAGGTGCCTTGACGCTGGCGCAGGGATGGATGGTCTGGCGCACGAGACTCGTGAGCGACGCGCTGATCCGGCGCACATTCTGCCAGGCCTACTGCATCTGCTTCCTGCTCCAGGCGGTGGCGCTGCTGCGAGCGCAGATGGCATCGCCAGAAAGCCACTCGTTGCTGCATTGGGTCAATATCTTACTGCTCGGAGGACTGGGCTGCGCGTACGGCTACTTCCTCGTGTTTAAGACCATCAAGGCGTTCGAGCTGCCAGGCATGGAGAAGGGATTGTTGTGACCTGGAACAACCAAGGAGCAACACGACAAAACAAGCACAAAGCAGCAATTACTGTCGTTGGACTTTGTTGTAATCGTTTAACTTGGATGGCAATTGGAATTCGCGATCCGGTTGGGAAATGCTTAGATATCGAGAGGATCGTCAAATGTACCAGCAGGCACATGAGACTCAGTCGGCTGAGTTTCAGTAGCAGAGGGCTCAGAGGTGGAGGCAGCACTTTGACTTGCTTCAGTACTGTGGGTGCTGGTTGCTGGAGCATTAGCGGCTGGAGAGCTAGCTGCTAGGGTGATATCGATAACCTCTGCGTCTTGCGGCTTAGGAGCGGCTTGTGGAGCTGGCGTGGTGGTCACCAGCCTCGGTGAAATTTTGCGTTTTTTCCTCACTTGCACCAGATTGACGGGCTTGGCAGCAGTACTTCCCTCGGAAGTCTGGAAGGCACGCTTAATGGGATCCGACGGCTGGGCTTTCTGTTTTGAGGCGGCAGTTTTCGTTGGCGTCTGTGACTTTTGCGCAGTCTGAGCCTGGGCCTGACTTCTAGCTTTCTTGCGTGCCTTCTTGGGCGTCGCAAACATTCGCCGCATTTTGTCTTCGCTTAGCGCAAGTTGATCTACGAGCACAGCAGCATAAGGGCCGTCAAACGCATATCCTCAAAACTAGGAGCCATTGACGCAGTCACAAGCTTACCTTTGCGTGGAACGCTCTTGCCGAAGAACCCATCGTCAAATTGAATTAGTGAGATATAGCCGTCCGTGGACGAGATACTCAATGTTTGACCGTCTGCCGTCCAGCTCGCGTCAGTTAGGTCTGCGTAGTGCAGGCCCTTAATCGTACAGACCGGATGCGCTTGCTGTTAAATGCCAAAGCCCGCATCCGAATATTAAAGTGAGCTGCCAAGCTTGGTGAAAAGTGATACCGCAAGGGAGTTTACCTGTGTGTCGTAAATTACGACGGCGTCCAGAGTGATCACAGCAAAAACGGACCGAAACTGCGTCTTGAAAAAGTTGGGGGGCGGAGCGCTATCCGCTTGACCCTCTTGACGTCGCAACTCGTACAGGAGCGGGCTGCAACGTACACCAAGTGAAGCTTTTTCCTGTCCGGGCAAATGGAGCGTCGGTTGACTCAGGTTGCCACGGGAAAACGCATATACTGTATTCACCGGCGAGGCTGACTCACTGGCGCGGAAGGTTCCAGTGGGCGCCAAAAAGTAGCTGCCGTCAGGCGTCCATGCCGGCCGACGAGCGAACGCAGGACACGTATCGTCGAGGAACATCCGGTGCTTCGGTGCCGCCGGAGCCTTAGCTGCAGCCTCTCCAATTGTCTCTGCTCCTGTAGGCTTGCTGTCGTCCTTTTCTTTATCAGCTTCTGCAACCGTGCTGGTCTGCTTCATGGGAAACTCGCGCGTCTTGAGCGTCTGGATGCACATGAATTTGCGCCCCTGCTTCTTGCCGTTTGGTCGCGTTGCAGCTCCAAAGCCACTCAGCGAATAGACTCTGCACGTGCGATCGTTTCCTTCTGTGACTAAGAACTCGTTGAGGGGGTCCCAGGCGACGCCCTGCACGTATTGCGTGTGATCTTTGCGTCGCTCAGCCACGTCGCCCTTCTCCACGTCCCAAATGACGCAGCGGTTGTCCACAGAGGAGGAGCAGAGGAAAGCCGAGTCGGGGGACCACGACAGGTCCGTGATGTCTCCCTTGTGGCCCAGAGACAGGATGGTGCGCCCCACGTCGCTAAGGGACGAGATGCGGTCCCAGGCCCAGTCGTCGCCCGCCGTCTTGGGTTTGGTCCAAAGGATGATGGACGTGTCGTCACTGGCCGACGCCAAGTACGCGCCATTGGGAGAGAAGCGTACGCAGTTGACGCTGCGGTCGTGGCCCGAGAGGCTGAAGACGAACTCGAGCGAGGTGGATTTCGTCTCGGCGTCTTCGCCCACGCGCCACAGTTTGATCTCCTTGTCAGCACCTCCCGTGGCCAGCAACAGTGGCAGCGACTTGTCGGCGCCTTCGTCTTGCGGTCGCAGGAAGTCCAGCGACAGCACGGCCTCGTTCAGCCCCGTGGGGCCGCAGTGCAGCCGGATCTCGGGCGTCGTCACGCGCACGGCCGTCATCTTTGAGCAAAGTGAGCTCTTCCCGCCAAAATGCTGATTCGACTAAGTACGATAGAGGTACCGACGAGACTGTGGTAAGTACGACTTACGTCACCGCTTCGGTGCCTAAAAAGTGCAACATGGATACACGCGAACTCGGCACAGGAGTCTCACGCCGCGGTGAGTGCGCACTGCTGCCCATTCCCATTCCGCACTCTCTTCTTGCCGTCTCCACTGATAGCATTCTCGTATCGTATTGGGCGTCGCAGGTGCCGTCGCTCGTCATCGTTGCCGCTCTCTGCGTTTTTAACGCCGTGGTAAGTGTCTCCAATCCCAGTATACTGAACGCAAGTGAGTTGCCCAGCCTACGATTGGACGACTCGTCTTCGAGTTCAAGCCCAAGTTATTGTTGTCCCCCCAGCTCCTCACTCGTCGACACTAGGAGCGCTCAGGATGGAGAGCTGGTCGCACTACTTCACGTCGCACTTTTACGCCATGAAGGCGCGCCCCGTGTCCGCCTTCGACCCGTCGGGCTTCATCATCGTCGTGTCCTTCTTCCTGCTGCTCGTGGGGGTCGTGGCCGCCACTGCGCGTGCGCTCGTGTCCTCCAGCGGCCTCCCGCTGCGCTCTCGCATGGAGAAGAATCTGCAGGACATGTCGGACTACGTGTCGGACCAGCGCACGCGAGTGGGTGAGAATTTGCAGTACATCAAAGGCCGTGCCATCGACCACTCGGGACGTCAGGGCTTCATCGCAGAGATGCTCAGCTACGCGTACCTGTCGAGACTCGCCTTCTCGCTCTCGATCTTTGCCATTGCCTCGTACCTGAACACGTTGGCTGCGGTCATTGCTGGGTGAGTTATGGAAATGTAGTTGCTCATGGTGTAGTGAGACTCACAGACGCTCGTGCTGCTCTGCTCGTTGCAGTTGGCGTACGCCCAATGTCATCATTATGAACCTCGCCAAGGAAAGCACCAACCTCAAGACGCTGCCGGACCTCGGACACGACCTCTTCAAGTTTGTCATGACCAAGATCTACGGCCACACCACGTACATCGAGTGGTTCGATCTGCCTGACGAGTTCCTCGCAGCCGTGGGCACGTTGACGTCATTGGTGCTCATTCTGCATCCACGGGTACGTTTCGATGGATTTGTTGGCAATTGTGACGATGAAATGACTGATGTGCTGTGTACGTTGCAGCGTCTGCTCATCTTGCGCCGCTTTTGCTTCATTTTCGCGATCATCAACCTCATGCGAGCCTGCTGCGTAGCTGTCACGTCGCTGCCCGACGCGAGCCCCATGTGCATCTCTCAGTTCGACGATGAACGAGGAGACTACAAGTCCCTTCCCATATTTCCCAAGTGCGTTCTCTTGGCTGCTCGGCAGTACTCGAGAAAACTAAACTGACAAACCTTGTTTCCGATCATCTTGCTGTAGGGCTTTCTTTCGCGCGTGGAAGGTGTTGATTCGCCCGTCACAGCACATTACCTGCGGTGATATGATTTTCAGTGGACACGCTGTTTTCCTGATGCTCTGCTGCATGTTCGCCCAAACGGTACGCCATTGTCTGCACAACGATGGTATCTAAGCTATCGTAGTATTTTGCTAACATGACCGTGCTTGTTTGATCGATACAGTATTGCGTGCGTCTGGAACTCAACACTCCGTTCACGCGTCGCTTCCCGTGCGTGCTCTGGATGATCCGCTACTACAACTACATCCTTGCGGCTTGTGGTCTATTTGCCATTGTGGGCACGCGGCTACATTACACGTTGGACGTCCTCATCGCCGTGTACATCACGGCCCAAGTTTGGTTCACGTACCACTGGCTTATGAACCACCCCGAGAACAGTTTTGCTTTGATCAACTGGCTGGAACATGCTGAAGTCCACGCAGTCGACCACAACGCATACCGAAAGGCGCGGCGTTCTGGTAGCTTAAGCGATCGCGTGGAGAAGGATGATTAGACAGCTAGCAGTCAGCCCTGCAAGCGCTTCAAGGAAGCACAAGTCAATAACGACACAAACCATAGACTTTATAGAGAATTCGTCAGTGACAAATTTAAATCGCCAGCGTGCAGAATGCACCTGAGCGCTTGCTCTATCGAAATGAGTGCTATCTATCGTGTTTTCTTCGTCTCGGTTTCACTATCAGCCGATGTCCGAGTTTCCTCCTTCTGCAGAGCTTGTCGGAGCTTGTGATGCAGATGCTCTTCCATGACGGCCCACTCACTGTTGATCGCAGCGAACACAACCGTATCGCAGTTGCAGTTCTTGACAATGCGGTACTTTCGCATCACGCCTTCAAAAGTGAAACCCAGCGAGTGTGCAGCCCGTCGCGCTCGCACGTTGTGTCCGTCGCAACGCCACTCCACTCGACGGTACCCGTTGTCAAACAAATACTTCAGCATCAACAGCACAACGTCCGTCAGCATTGCAGATCCCTGAAACGCTGGAGTGAGCCACAAGTCCATCAACTCGATCCGCAGGTTCCGTGGCGAGTGTTCACCCAGCGTCACCATACCTATAGGCTGCTTGCTCTCTCGCTCCGTCAGCACAAAGTGGCGAGCATCTGCTTGTTCTCTTGAATAGAAGCTCTTGAATTCAGATAGCGAGGCAAAAGGTCCGTGTGGGAGGTACCTCCAGATCATTTCGTCGGCGTCGAACCTCAAGTCTCGATAGATGCCGCTTTGGGTCTCCCCATTGGAGATAGCAAAGAGATCTGCCACGTCTGTAGATGCTTCAAAGTCCCGTATACAAACGACCTTCCCTTCCAGTGTCTTGTGGACCCCAAGAGACGGCGGACGAGTGCTCAACGTCTTGGCTTTGGCCAGGAGCTCGTCGTACAGAAGCGGCTTCTGCTCGCCCAGTGTGGTCGGCAGCCCCACCGCCTCCTGGTTCATACGGTCAAAGGATCCGCCTTGACGTAGCAGCAGGAAAACCGCCAGCAGAGAGCCTACGAACACCAAGGCGCCGGCTGCAATGCCGATCAACACCACGGGCGTTAGCATCTTGGTCAATCCACAACTGAGCGTATCTTGAGGGCTACAGGAGCGTACCGTGGATGTAATAACGTGTAATTAAAATACGTGTGCTTACTATGGGTATACAGATATCAAGTCTAAACATTGGGCTATATATGTAATAACGGAAGCTCGCCTTTCACCACCGCACATCACCTGACGATGAACGCAGCGCAGGCGCCTTCGCAGAGCAAGCGGCCGCCCGAGAAGGGCTCGTTCCCTCTGGACCATTATGGCGAGTGCAAGCCCGCCATGAAGGCGTTCCTGGACTGTATGCGCGAACACGGCAACAGCCACATCGACTGCAAGAAGCTCACGGCGCAATATCTGCAGTGCCGCATGGAAAAGTCTGTAATTTTATTTGTTTTAAGAAGAGAGTGATGGTCTTATACTTTGTTAATGCAACTACAGGGGTCTGATGCAGATAGAGGAGCTAGAGAAGTTGGGATTCCATGAAGAAGGCATGAAGAAGACGTGGACAGAGGAGACGAACGAGGGCAGGAAAGAAGTCGAAGGGTTCGTGGCAGGTCTCGGCATCAAGAGGTCGCGCTACGACAAGAAGTGAAAGTTCTTCTCTGCATTTACTGCCTCCCTCCTCCCTTGCTGACGTACTGACGCTGTAAGACGAGCAACAAACTCGCTAGATATCTATCTAACCAGACAGACCAATCCAAAATCTCAACAAAAAGGAGCAGCTCCACTCCTGCTCTCTCTATTTCCCAGTACGACGGCTCTCGGCTGTCTCCAGTTCCAAGATGCGCATGCGTAGCACGCTCATTTCGGCTGCAGCTGCTCGCGCGTTGGTCTGCAATTGCTGTTCTAGCACTTGGACACGAACTCGAAGCAACGCCTCTCGTGTCTCGCTGCCGTTGCTGTCGTCATTGCCGTCGTGCTCACTGCGGGGTGTGAGAGGACGAGGTGGAGAGCGTTCTGCTGACTGCTGAGCGACCGTTTGCTCGAACTGACGAATCACGCGCTCCTGCATGCGCACCGCTTTCTAACACGCCACAGCATCGGTGAGTCGACAACCCAAACTGATAAAGTGATCTTGCGGGCTTACTTTCAGAGCCGCAGCATGCTGCTTATCGCGCTGCAGACGCTGAATCAGTGCTGCCTGGACAAGATGTGCCTCCTGAAGCTTTGCGTGACGCTCCTCTAGATCAGCGTACGAGGCGATAGTCCTCTGAGAGTCTGCAACTTGCTGTTTCACACTCTGGTATTCCTGATCAAGCTCCTTGTACTTGGCGACTAGTAGTGCAAACCGCTGTGATGCAGCTTTTTGATCCGGACGCGTGGGAAAGGCAGTCCCATCACCATTTGTTGAGGCCAGGAGCTCTTCTAGTTGTTGTTGCTCTCGGCGTTGTGCAGCATCTACCTGCTCTTTGAGCTTCTGCAGCTGCTCAGCCTTTTGACTTGCCTCACGCTGCGGAAGTTACGAATCCAGACGTCAGGAATTCATTCAGTGCCCCAAACATTGACCAACAAAGTTCACCCGCAAGGTCACGATTTCCAAGCCGCAATTCTTGATGGCCGCTAAGCGCGTATCCAGCTCATTCTGGAGCTGTGCAGTCATAACGGAGTCAGGTAAGTTTACTTCAACATGAACTGAGCGACGTACTCTCTCAATCTGAACACGTTGTGAAGTTCCTTCTGCTTGCAGGTGAGCAAGCTGCTCTCGTAAAAGAGCACTTATTTCCGTGGTCTCTACGAATTTGAGCTGGGAGACGGGGTTTTGGAGTTGTTGAGATTGTTCGCGTTGTGGGCGCTCTTTGGCTTCTTCGCTGGGCGACGATTCTGCGAGTAGGTCGGCTAACACACTGGAGACACCACCAGCATCACAAATTGAAGTCACAGGGTGGCGATTAAGCCCACGCAAGAGCGCTCCCAGCCAGGCAAGAGCTAATCGCGGCGAACGTTTCCAGCGGTTCGTACAGATCACCCGCCGATCGGGGATAGCTGCTACAAATGCACTCCAAGCCGCAGCATCCCACCAGCGCAGACGCAGAGCGATGTGGCCAAACACGCGAGAGTCATTCCCAACGAGATTAACGGGAATGACAGTGTGCCGTAGTGGTAAACCATCCCTTTTGACAGTTTGGCCTGTGTTTGAAGAGAGCTCAAGGTGACCACGACCGACCAGTTTGTTAGGGGCTGACGAAGTCTTGAAAAGGGCTATGTCAATCGCTGCAAAAGGAGCGACGTGGTCGGGCTTTGGAGGCAAAGCGAAGCTGAAAGGGAAAAGCCACTCGTACACCCCAGAAGCACTACCCGTAACTGAGGAGGACGAAGGCGAAAGTGCAGCATGCTGTCCAAATTGCTGTAAGCCGACGACAGGACTGGAATCTGGTACAGCGTCTCCATCACGAAGAAGTGTAAAGTAATCTTCAATCGTTTGGGCATTTTCGACTGGCTCGGGGGTGAAAGTGTTGGCGCCATTAACGCAGATGTCTATTAAGGCAGCGAGGCTTGTGCAGTCAAGAGGCATCCCATCTTCTTCGTTTCCAGTGACAACAACGGGTGTGAACGACTCCACTGTGACTTCGACCTGCTCCAATGCGTTTGCATTCGAGACTTGGCATCGAGATGACGCTTGCAGTGAGATGTAGATGGAAGCTTGTAAAGCTTGGCTCGTTGGACTTGTTGGGAATACCAGCGCAAAGCGTTTTTGCTGTACCTGACATGCAACATTCGCGAGCGGAAGCACACACGTAGCAAGCAAGAAGTCTTCCTGGTGACTGGCCCCACGCTCCACAAGCTCGAGTTTCAGTGCCAAGCATGCATTTGGTTTGGTGCCTGCAGCTGATACTTCTGTTGGTAAGGCTCCGGGCCATCCTGCAGGCAATGGCACAGCCAGCATCTCGTTCCAAGAAGGTGAAGTGCTGCCTTCTACGACGCGTGTGGCGGCGTATGGAGAGCACTTTTGCTCGTACAGGACTCGTCCTTCCTGATCCGACGGCACGAAAGCGAGTTGGTTCTGCGCCTTGACGTCGCTTCCTCGACAGCATTGCACGACATTGGGGGACGCTGCAAAAGGCCCAACCGAAGCTACTACGTAGGTATTGAGTGCGTCTCCAGTGGAAGTTGTGGCAAGTTTGTTCTGCGTGTCGGTGGGGACGAGCGCGTCGAGATGTCGCCCGAAATGCACCAGAACCGTGAGCAGCTCTCCACCTCTGGCATCCGCTGCACTGAAGGGGCTACAAGTCACCAGTTAGACAACCACCAATACACCGACAAGGCCCTCGTACTCACCGCGTACTGAAGAGGTCGCTCCCGACTGCAGTGGTCGACACGTCGGAGTGAGAGGACATCCATTAGCCGTCTGCTACCTTCCGCTTTGGTCAATTTCGAAACGACGCGCCGATCTTAACGACACTCGAGAGTCATGCCGTACGACTCAGTGGCGCTCGGGATCGTCGCCAGTCCGGGGGCATCTCCACGAGGGAACCCGCAAGTGGTCGAAGCTTTCTACTACACGCTCGTGTTCCCAGTGCCTGCAGTGCATGAATTGCCACGCGTGAGTTACGCGGACGTGTGCGAGATGCTGCGAGGAGTGACTGCTGGAGGATCCGCCCGTGAAGCGAGAGCCATTGAAGAGATGCGAAGAGCTTGGGAAGCCAAGTTCCGGTCGGGGGCTCCCATGGCACAAGACATGATCCCCTTCTCAGCCTTACAGGAACTCATGCGAGACGTCATCATCAACAGGTTTTCGGCCTTGCCCGGGATGACAGTGCGCCCCCGCGTCGAGAACCAAGGCGACGGCCGGATATTGCTGAGTTTTCGACCTTCCCCAGCGCTGCTGAGAGCCACCGCCGAACGACTTAAAGTTCGGGTGCCGGTGTCGACCGCTCTTGATCTCGAGGCTCAGGACGGAGTGAAGCTGTGGAGCCAAGCAGAAGCACAGGAAGAGCTCTATCGGCTTTTCCTAGCTGGTAAAATTACGGCCGAAGACGCGCAGATCTTTGGCTACGAGGACAGCGGAATGTGGTCTTGTCGGCTGCATGCTCTTCAGCGCTGCGCCACGGCTAAGAACAGTGTGCAGACTGAAGAAGACGTGGCGTATCTTCCATTCAAAGACCTCACTGCGGTGCGTTACGTGTACCGGCAGATTGACGATGAAGGGGACGGCGGCGGTGACGTTGATGGCAGTACGCTGTCACCCTTCCGTGTAGTTGACAAGATCCGCCTGACGAAGTCGCTGATTGATGCCGAGTTCGACTGCGACGCACTGGTGGAGCGCGGACTGCTGGAACACCACCTTTGTCCACATACTCACCGAGCCACAGATGTGGACACGTCTCTGGATGCACTTCGGATGCAGTGGGGTGCCCTTCCGAGTCCTTGGAGGGTTTTCTTTGATATGTTTCAGTGGTTGTGTAGTGCAGTCCGACCGACAGATCCGCTAGGACATGTGCGGAACTACTTTGGAGAGCAGCTCGCACTGTGTAGGCGTACCTGTCTATTGCTCTCTGGTGGTTTGCTGCGTGATAACCAATTTTCTTGTCGCGTGGTGCCATGCAGATTTTGCGTTCGCATCATTTCACGCAAATGCGCTGAGATCGCTCGGATTGCTGGCACTCGTGCTAGCGGTAGTGGCAACGAAGACAGCGAGATCCCGAGAGGTAGAAGCAGCTTTCTGTGTGTGCTCTTGTGCGTTCTTGAGTATTTTCGTGCGCAAGTGGGAGATTTATGAAGCTCGTCTCGCCGCCCGTTGGTCCGGCGGCACACCTCAAGATGGAGACAACGCAGTGAACCCGTTGTTGCAGTTGCCGAGGCCACAATTTCGCGGCCAGATGCGGCGTAGTCCTGTAACGCTCCGCTTGGAACCATACTCACCGGTTGGGAAGACCATTGCTCGTCGCCTACTGTCGTCGTTGGTGCTTTTAGCTCTAACGTTGGAGCTTGGGGCGAGCAATGCTGTGCTGGTGGCAAGCAACCGTTTTCAAAACCTCACGACTGAGACATCAGGAAGATTTAACGTGGCGCTCGGAGTTATCGCCCTGGTGAGCAAGTGCGCGACGCCCCATCTCGCACGCTGCAGTAAGGCGCTCACCAATTGGGAAAACCATCGCTTGCAGCGCGATTATGACTCACAGCTTACATTTAAGTTCGCGCTGCTGCAAAGCGCCAATTGTTTTGGTGCTCTGTGGGGACTAGCATTCTTGCGACCGCTACGTTGCAGGCTAGGTGAGTGTCGGCACCCAGAGCATGCAGCCACCACTTTTTCAAGTCACGATCAAGCCGCACGCCTACTGCTGATCATGCTGGCACTCGATGTTGGTCTGGCACTGTGGGGTCTGCGTTGGGCTGTTTGGCGTTTAATTTGCGGCACCAACAGTAGCAGCCTGTTGGTGGAGGAAGCAGTTGCATCCTTTCAAAGGGTTGATCGAGTGCAAGGAGGGGGTACTAGTCCAACAACAATGCTGCTCGCATCAAATTCACCGAACCTTTCAAGTATTGAAAGAGATTTAACGTTGGCGCCGTACGAGGGAGTATTGTTTGACTACGCGCAAGTGCTGGTTCCTTTGGGCTTTGTTGCTTGGTTTGCGCCTTTGGCTCCTCTTCCGAGTTGTGTGCTTGCTTGGCTCGTAGCGTCACTACAAATACGCTTGGATGCGCACAGTTTGACCTATGATACGCAGCGTCCGTTTCCAGTCCAAGCTCTGTCTCTCGGTTCGTGGCTTGGTTACTTGCACGTACTACGGATTGGCGCCGTTCTACACTCCACCGTTTTCATGTTGATGATCCTGATTGATGCATCTGCTGCTGACCTGGATAACAAAACATTTGAGCAGCGTGTGGTGGCTATTGGTGGGTTGTTTGCCTTCGTGGGTTGGGCTACCTACATATTGAAAGACCATCATGATATCGCTGAAGAGCGACGCCTACTGATGTTGAAGGCTAGACAAGCAGCCCTCGAGAGCAAATATCTCGGTCATTTGGGGACGCATCTTGCAGCAAATGCCAAGGCAGCTCTGCCTGGTGGTCGTGTCTTTCTCAATGGTGTACCGCGCTATGTCGTCACCGGTGACAAGAGTGAAGAAGATGCCGCTGAAGAGCTTCGTGATCAATGGCGTCAGCAGCAAATGCAAATGCTAGCGCTGGAGAAAAGGATACTAGAGATACGCGATGGCGAAGATGACATCAGTGTGGGCGTACTCTACGTGGAAGTGCAGGGTATCAGCCTACTCCCTCTTGCATCGCCCATTCACTCCTTTGTGCAATTTTGCGTGCAATCCGGGTCTGCTGGAACAAGTGGTGGATACTCGCGAGGTGACTCAACGAGCTTGAAAGAAGATGAAGACTCCGAGTCTTCAGCAAAGAAAGCTAGTGGCCGCAGCGCGTCGCCCGTGTCGACGCAAATGGCGAACACGTCAGTGAGCAAGAAAAGTCGCTCACCACTATGGCACGAGAGCTTTGAACTGCTGGTAACAGCTTTGGGAGACGTACTAGCACTCCGAGTATGCGACGGAGGCCCAATGCTGCCTACAGTTAGACAACGCCGAGTTTTGGGCCGCGCACAGCTTGGAATTGAAGATATTATCACCCGCACAAACAGTGTGTTTCCAACCGCTTCAGTTCCGACGGTGGGTCTACCTGGTAACATGACTAGAGCACCACCGGCAAAGCCTGTCAAGGCAAAACCCGCACCTTCGGATTCATCATCCTCTGAAGATGAAAACGAAGCAGGAGACATCGCGTCGCCGCGAGCTTCAGTCCCCAAAAGTCGTTCGTCGAGCTTTCGGCCGTCGCTGCGCGCAATCGAAGTTCCTATGGCCACGTACGAATTGCCTTTAGAGCTGCCGGAGTCGTTGCGACGCACAAAACAAGCTGAACTAGCGAAACATGGACCACCACGACTCGGACTCCGCTGTGGCGTTCGCCTGAACGAGTTGGGCACACTGCTCGTACAGCAACGCCGGCTGAGAGAGAAGCTGACACTCTTGAGAGCGCAAGAGGTTCAATTGTCGAGCTGGGGAGACTAGTCGTGAATCAAAAACGCTGAAAACAATGATGATTAATAAGTTATGACGTCCATTTTGAAGTTGTCTATATACCTGTCGGCTGGGACGATGACTCGGGTTGCTCGGGTCAGCGAAGCTCCATGGACTCTCGGACCCAGAAGAATGTTGGAGACGGCTGTGCTTCCCTGGTGCTCTGAATTTCGTCCTGTTGGTGGCCCAGGTACTGCTGCTGCGACTGAATCTCCCATTGCGCCCTGGCAGCAGCCTGCTCGTCGTAGACACGGCCGGCGCTGTCACTCCCTGTGCTTCCTCTGCTACTGCCGTCTGAATCCTCCGACATGTACTTGGAGAGCGTCGCTCCACGAGAGCGTTTGCCGACTCCTTTCATGTTGGCCACTCCGACATCGCTTCCATTCCTGCCTGTAATCCTCCTCATGAGGTAAAGCATGCAGATCGTCGGGAAAATGTTGGGGATGATGTTGTACAGGATCAAGTACACAATCATAGACATGGCAGTGCCTGACTCGTTGAGTATCAGTGCCAGCAACCGAATGACGTCCGAGAAGATGAAGATGAAGATGGCGAGCATGAGCTGGTTGAGCGACTTTTCCACGCTGCTGGCAGGGACGGTGCCTCGAGCGAGGATCAGACGGCGACGCAGACGGAAGCCCTGGTAGCCGAGCAGCACCCCGTAGGCCAGCACGACAATTACACCTGAATATGTTAACACAGCTCGGAGCGAGCTGCTCATGAAGCTGTACTGGCCGTAGACGTCGTCGCTGTAGCTGGAGAGCAAGATGGGCACCAGCACGCCCCAGAGCACGAGCAGCGCGTTGAGGACCGTGACGAGCTTGGTCATGCGTCGACGCGCAAGTCGCTGTCCCGCCGACACGACACCCGCCCAGCAGATGGCCAAGTAGGACTTGCAGAAGGAGAGCAGCAGCAGTGCGTAGAGGCGGAAGATGTACATGAGCTCCCAGCTCTGCGCTGTCGGGTACCAGATCCACTCGATGGCCTCTGGCAGCTGCAGCAGCGTCGACACGAGCAGCGTCACGTGGAAAAGCTTCTTGGCGCCGCGACTCGAGTGCAGGAAGTGCAGCGACGCGCGCCACGCGACGGCCAGCGACAGCGCCACATACAGCAGCAGCGCGAGCCACCCGCAGACCCGCAACGCCGCCAGTTGCTTCTGTCGCAGCGTCTCGGTCGCGTCTTGGTCGTCCGTGGCGAAGTTGGTGGCTGTGGCGGTCGTTCCTGCGGCTGTGGCGGTCGCTCCTGTGGCCTGCGCGCTGCTGTTGAAGGCCGAGACGCCCGAGAGCGCCACGAGCAGCAGCAAACCCACTGCCATGTCAAAAGGAACCTGTGGGAGGGACCTGGCGAATGCTGAACTGACGATCGGCTCGTAAGTTCGGACCAAAACACACCATCTGTACACGAAATAAGCATACAAAAAACAAGAGAAAGGGGAACCCATCTTGGCTGCGCTCCGTAGCAGACATGCACTTCCGCCCGGTAGTGCGGCACCGATCCAAAGTCGTGAAGGTCCCAATACCTTGAGCAGGAGGAGGAGGCTGCGTGGCTGGCGAAGACTCGGGTCGGAAGCGTCCGAGTTGACGCCGCAGACGATGGCCGCCAAGTTGTAAGGACGTTTCTAATGCTCGATAGTAGAGACGGGCTGTGGGGATTGAGCGAGCGTTCCCTCCGCCGCTCAAATCGCGATGCTACGTGAGACCAACGCCGGACTCATCTGTTCAAATGGTCCGCCCAGCTGGGGCAATGTGCTCGGGCTCAACGTCCTGACGGCGCTGGCAATCGAAACAATCAACAGGCGATGGCTACAACACGGAGAGCGATCTGATTGCTGCAGTCCCCACTCACAAGTGAATGAAGCAAATGAAGTTTCAATAGCACAGCTGCATGTAGTGCAGGTCCCCGACAAGTAGCGCAACCGCAACGCCCAATCCAATCCCAGCCAGCCTCACTTTCGCGTCCGATCTTCTTCAGTATACAGAGCGCAAGATACAACCAGAAATCAGCGTCAAGCACCACTCCGCAAAAAAGACGCCACCGATGCTGCCGCACGCGCTCCGCAGCAGCGTCAACAGCAGCAGCGTCAACAGCAGCAGCGGCGTCTTCGCGCGGGCCTCCGCTCTGTCCGAGCGCCAGCCGCTTCTCTCGGGCGCGCCGCCTCCCCAAATCTTCGCGCATCCCATCGAGTGCGCGTCGCTCACCAGCCGCTTGCTACTGCAGTGGGTCACGCCGTCCGTGGCGCTGGCCAACCGCCCGCTGCCGCCGTCCGAGCCGCAGTCGCTTCAGTTCCAACGTCGCTCCTCAGTCTCCGCCGCTGCCAAGCGCGGCCTGCAACAGTCGGACGTCTGGGAACTGCCGCCCCGAGCGCGCGCCGAGCCTGGCGCCAACGCGCTGCAACGCGCGTGGATCTCCAGTGGCTCCTTGTCGCTGGCGTTTCTCAAGGCGCACGGCCTCAAGTTCGCAGGTCTGGGGCTTTTACACGCCGTCGTGCAGCTCTGCGACTTGCTGGGGCCTTACACGCTCTTCAGGGGCGTCACGCTGCTACAGGAACAGGAACAGGAACAGGAGCAAGGAGACGATCACGACGTTCGACGCAGTCTCCTCTTCTGGCTGGGGGCGCTGCTCTTCTCGAGGCTTCTACGCGTGCTGCTGTCGGTCTTTGTACGCGCAGAGCTACAGACGTCCACGCTGAGACTCACGGCGGCGCTGCAGAGTCTCGTGTTCCAGAAGGCGCTCAGACTCGCCAACGCTTCGGTTCGAGAGGCCGACGGACTATTTGCTGCTGATGTGACGCAGCTACTGCAAGGCGCGGCGTGCCTTCATGAACTGTGGGCGTCGCCGCTCATGCTGGCGTTGATTCTGACCATGATCGAGAAGCTCCTGGGCGCGGCAGCGTGTGGAGCAACGGCCGGAGCGGTCGTCCTAGCGCTGGCGGTCGCACAGGTGCTGAATCAGCTGCAGTTCCGGTCGCTGGATCGACTGCGACGAACGCGTGAAGACAGAAAGAGCTCTACGATCGACATGGTGCACGCCATGCCTGCGGTGAAGCTGCATGCATGGGAACCAGCTGCAAGAGCGCGGGTGAATGCTACACGCGGACGTGAGCTCGCAGCGCTGTGGCGATTCCAGACGCGAGGGGCTGCTGAAGCTGCGTTCAACTTTGCAACACCCGTGTTGGTGACCACCGCAGCGTTAGCAGTGGGCTACCACTCATCGACACATCCGCTCACGCCAGCATCAGCGTTTGCTGTCTTGATACTTGTACGCCTCATGCAGACTCCACTTCGAGCACTGCCCGATGCAGCGATGGGTGCTCAGGCGGCCTGGCAATCGCTTCACAACTTGTCGCACTTCATGGACCAGGAAGAGCGAAACCCGTACGCTGTCGCGCGGCGTGACAGCTTGGGCCTGTTAGCCAAATATGACCCGCAAGATATTGTTGTTGCTGTGGAAGACGCCACCCTGGGCTGGGCTACTAACGGCCCGGTGGTCTTTCAACACATGGATGTGACTGTGGGAGCAGGCGAACTACTCGTGGTGCACGGACGCCCCGCCAGCGGCAAGTCTTCTTTTCTCTCGGCTCTTCTGGGCGAGATGCAAGCACGTGATGGAAGTGATACTGGTGGTGGGCGTGTGTATGTCGGTGGTACGGTGGCCTATTGTCCCCAGCGACCATGGCTGCAACAGACACTATCGGTGCGGGATAACATCATGTTCGGTCTACCGTTTGATCGTCGCAAATACCAACGTGTGCTCGACGCGTGTGCCCTCGTCAATCCGCTGGCAATGCTTTCAGCTGGGGATCACACCCTCGTTCAGGATTGGATGCCAACACCAGCGCAACAGGCGCTTTTGAGCCTGGCGCGTGCTTGTTACAGCGATGCCGATGTGTATCTTCTTGACGAGCCATTGGCGCGCATACACCCCAGGTCTGCAGCACGCGAGATTTTCTCTCGCTGTCTACTGGGTCTACTGCGCAACAAGACTCGCGTTGTTGTTACCACACGCGCCGAATTTATTAACTCGGAGTTTGTAGACGATGCTATTCGTTTTGAAGATGGCGGGCGACTGGTGCATACCCGGGATATTTATGAGGCAAAGGGCCGCAAAGAGCAGGATGGTGACGAAGACAGTGAAGAAGAAGAACAAGAAGTTGCAGAGGATAGCTGGGTTCACTACTCTGCTTCAGGCGTTGACCCTGTTAGCACTTCTGAGCTACCCTATATTCCAGCGGAGGATCCAGCAAATATTGAGATGCTGTCCATGGAGAATGCGACCAACACGACGCGAAGTGCGTTGAGTGAACGACCACTGCGCGAATATCTTTCATGTGAAACGACTTCAGAAGCTGAATGGAGTGAAGGCGAATGGCTATACAAGTCGATTCGGGCCTATACGCACGCTGTTGGAGGCGCTCGTATCGCTCTTGTTGTCTTCGTTATGCTGTTCTTGTGGCACGCTCTGCAACTTTTAAGCGAGTTATGGATTGCGTACTGGACCCGTTCCAGTGCTCAAACGAACTTGGCGGCAGATCAACTTATCTACGCCTCTTTGGCACTGGGGGCTGGTCTTCTAGCGCTTGCATACGCTCTCAGTATTGCGGTGGCGGCAGTTGAAGGAGCACGTCGTGCTTTTCTATCGCTATCAGCCGCATTCCTACATGCGCCTTTGGTTTTCTTCGATGCCTTTGGCGCTGGTAGTGGTCGAACTCGGTCGAAGAGGCTTAGTCTTGCCAGGAGACGTGAGCTCGAGCGAGCCTTCACGAACAATGATCTCACTGTTCTAGATACAAGGCTTCCCCTCGCAGTTGGCTCAATGGTGGCGCTTGGAGCTTCGACGTTAACGGCGTTGGTGACGGCTGTGGTGGTGACACGGTATTATGCAGTGTTGCTCGCACCAGTGCTCTACATGTATGCACACGCAGCTAAGCTGTATCTACGACCAGCTCGTGATTTGCTTCATTTGGAGCGGACAGCACGACAGGCTGCGCGCATACACGCGTCCGAAACACTTGCAGGTGCTCGCGTGTTACGAGCATTTGGATTGCCGCAAGTGCACCGTGTATTGGGACACCATTTCTGGCTGTTGGATGTCGCTGCTCGTGATGCGCACCTTGGGCTGCACATTGATCAATGGCTTGCTCTGCGTGTCCAGATGTATGGTGCTGTAATTGTCGGAATTGTGACTGCTTCGTCATTTCTGGCACTGCGAAACACGACGAGCGCTGGAGTGCTAGCACTAGCCCTGTATGAAGCCTTGGTAGTGGATAATGGTGCTCTCGAGTCGCTTGTGCGCGTGTGGGCTTGGTTAGGTCCGGTGTTACCGACAGCCGCCCGAACGCAAGGAGCTGTGCGAGGAGCTGAAGTTATCACGGAAAGCGCTGCCTACTCGACCGCAGCGGCAAGACGAGCATCGGCCCCCCTCACACCGACTGAAGTCAACCCGTCGTTGTCGTGGCCTACGAAGGGTGACTTACGCTTTGATGCTGTTAGTTTCCGCGATCCAGCTGCTGCCATTATCGACGAGCTTACTGACATGTTCGAGATCGGCGATGGAGGTGCGCCGCCATTGGCACTCAAAGCTGTGTCATTCCGCCTACAGGCTGGCGAAAAGGTTGCCATTCTTGAGTCATCTATCGCGTCTTCAGTGTCGTCGGTGGGGCGCGCGCTCTTGCGTTTGCACGAACTAACAGCAGGCCGGATTGTGGTGGACGGTGTCGACATTGCCACGTTAGGTCTGCGCACGCTTCGCTCTCGTGTAGCGTGTGTTTCAGCTGCAGCCCCCAACACCGCGTTGTATGACGGATCTGTGCGCACTCAACTTGACCCGAGCGGCACCAACATCGAAGACGAGCGCTTGTGGGCTGCGCTGCGTGCTGTGGGTATTGCAAACAATGTGGCTACATTGGATGGCCCGTTGCCTGGTGTGTCTGGCCTACAGCAGAACCCCACCAAGCGCTTCCTGCTGAGTCTTGCCCGTGCACTACTGACCGAGCCGTCCGTAGTTGCGCTAGCGTTGGAACCTGTGATGATGTTGCCACCTGAGGATGAACTGCAGTTGCAACCGGAGCCGCAGTTTACTCTGGATGATTCCACACTTGAGGTTTTGCGACGTGTGATGCACGAGGAGCTCCGTGACGCTACCGTGCTGCTGTTACTACCGCCTGCGACAGCATCGCCACAACATGATCAAGTTCAACGAGCAACGTTGTTGAATGACGTGGATCGCGTGCTGGTTGTGGTCGACGGCGAGATGGCTGAACTTGGAGCGCCTGTCGACCTTGCCACTCAAGAACCCAATCGGCTAGAGACGCTTGACGAGGTTCCCAGTCGGTTGGAGCTGTCTGATCTGGAGCACCCGAACGAAGATACTGACACGATACCCTTGCAAGAAGACGAAGTGGAAGGAGGTGGAGAAAGTGAAGAGCATGTACATGTAAGTGATGCAGAGACCGTGACAAGTGATGAACTTGTGATGGATACGACCGACAGCGCAGTTGAGGTGGATACTGATAGTGCTGTTGAGACGGAGTAAGAGGCGAGTTGCAAGTGAATAGGAATGCTATTTTATGAGCCTGGTGGTGTCGACTTGAGACCCTTTAGAGTTTGCCATGGGCAATCGACTGTCTA
Organism: Phytophthora cryptogea; assembly: GCA_000468175.2. Taxonomy (NCBI): domain Eukaryota; phylum Oomycota; class Peronosporomycetes; order Peronosporales; family Peronosporaceae; genus Phytophthora; species Phytophthora cryptogea. The sequence goes on from AUWJ02025105.1 coordinate 31,145, forward strand.
GGAAGAAGCAGCAGGCATCTGCCGCTGGGATCGCGCCGGTCCAAGACACTGTTGTTGCTCCGAGCTTTCCACTTCCAGCACAGCTAGAGAGCGAAATTGTGGCACGAAAGGACGAGGTCCCGGCACAGAAGAATGAATTCGAATTGCCGCTGTCAGCTCGCCAAGTGCCCCCAACAGCTCGCGACGATGGTAACGAGGATAACCCACTCGGATTCTTTCGACGGTGCTACGAGCTTGAAGAGGACCCATTCACGCTCTACACGCAAGCTCTCTTGCTGAAAGACCAACGTAAATTTGCTGCTGCCAGGTACGGAGATGATAGTCTGACGGAGCTGGTGACGCTGCTACCAACGAACCTTTGTGTATCTTTTAATACGTTTTCTGCAGCGAGTTGCTGCGTGCTCTGCTGTCAAATGCGAGTCTCTCTCTGGAGGCGCGTTACCACCTCGCACAGTGTCTCGTTGCCCATGATCCTGAGTTGCGTTCGTGCCGTGAAGAAGCTACACAATGTTTGGAGGATGTCGTGGCAACAACAATAAATTCTTCTAGGAACGCAGACGCCCACCAAGCTGTCATGTTTCGTGAAAGTCTGGTAGGAAAATATTAAGTTTGCAACCAACACAGCAGTGTCCTAACACTTTCTTTTTGCCTATAGGAACTGTTGGCGCATGTGTTGATAGCTGGGAGGCGTTTTGATCGAGCTTTGGAGCTGCTGGATGAACTGGTACGAGTCACGCAAGACTGTAGGATGATTGAGACTGTGAAACTCAATCATTTTCCCTTGTTCGTCTTCTGCAGCAGGCGGAAATCGATGCCGACGCTGCAGCTTCTCCCAATCAAGCAATGCGCCGTCAGCAACAGACTCTGATAAGCTTCCAACGCTCCTTCTGCCTCTACGCGTGTGGTGAGTCACCTGAAGCCATTTCATCCGAGCTGCTCCGTGTCTTACCACAGAAACCCGATCCAAACCAAGAACAACAAACTGAAGAGCAGCAATCGCCCAACGTGTGCGACCCATTCGAAGGCATCGAGTTGCTACTGCACGCAGACGCCGCAAGTCTCTGCGAAGGTTTGGCCTTGCTCGCTGCCACTTCAACTTAAACTGTAGCCATGTTGAATGTGAATGTAGCCATTTCAATTATCCCCTCGTAACGTGACATTTGCCATAATCAGAACGATGGTGGTGGTGCGCTTCTCGGCGTCCAAAGTGGCGCTCGTGACGGGGCTGCACGACTTCGGAGACCCCGCAGAGGCGCTTCTGGACTGCGTGTACCAAGACCGAGACGAGCTCTTGGCGCGTGACGCCGCGCGTCTGCAGCTGCGTGTCGTGTCTAAGGACCAAGAGCTCGAGATGCTCGTGGCCAAGAGCGGCGCGGCGGCGGCTCCTCAGCTGCGGGCGGCAATTCGTTGGGCCAGAGACCGCGTGGCTCCTGCCCACGTGGACGCAGCGCAGAGGCTGCTGGCTGGCGTGGACAAGCGACTGCAGGAGGCGCAGAAGAGCAAGAAACTGCAGCGAGAGGAGGCGCAGGAAGCGCGTAAACTACTGGCCGAGAAGATCCACACGAGCGTTGGGACGCGCAACGAGTCGCTGGCTCTGGAGGTGCGACACAGCGGAAGTTTAGATACTGGAGAGTGGGGACTGGAGGAGCTCATTGGTGCCTTGTTGTCGTGTGAAGTAGGCGTACGAACGGCAGACTGGGTGGGGGGTTTAACGTACTGCAGTGGGAAGGAGTCGGTGGGTTCTCATTTGTTTCTTGTGAGGTGACAGGGCCAAGGTGCGGCTGACGAACGAGCATTTCTACTTCCTTACATTCCCACCTCCACCTGACGCTGTTGAGAAGGGAGACGCCAGTGCAGACTACTCACTGCTGACTGAACAAAGCATTCGCTCGGTGGTTCTGAAGAAGTCTAAACGATCTCACGAGCCGGAAACTGTGGATTTGACGTTGCAGCACGAAAGTGACGACGATGGGAGTAAGGAGGAGTCGCATGATGGCTACTTTTCAATTTGTGGCATGGTGGATGGAGTCGCAGATGCTTTGACAATCTCGCCGGACGACGACTGGGAGCTGACTCCAGTGGTGGTGGAAGTCAAGAACCGTATGCGGGGCTTTCGTAGCCCGCCACCACTTTACGACCACATTCAGCTAGCCGTCTACATGAAAATGCTTGGCGTCGAGCACGGGGACCTGGTTCAGTGCATTTATGGCGCGGACTCCCGCCCTAATATTCAAGTATCGCGCGTATCGTTAGGTGTTGCCCCACTGTGCCTTCCTGCGTCTCCAACGGGGCAAGACCGAGATATTTGGACAGAGGTGATCGTGCCGCGGCTGTACGTTGTTACAGCGACTGTGCAAAAGCTACGGAACGAAGAGCTTCTCCGACTTGCTTTCCTCAATGGAACTGAGGAAGAACGTCTCGCAATGCTTCGTGCCGAGTGTGAGTTTTTGTGAATTTATCTAATAAATACAGCTCGAAGACCACGCCTACATGATGTGGCACCGCTGCTGTGTCATCTTCCGAGACTTTCGCGCCTCATTCGCTCTGTCCTCAGCCTCGATCTCGTCCGCCATGGCCGTCCGCGCCTCCTGCTCACCCTCTTCACGGTTGCTTGCGTCAGGTATGACGGCACGAACAACCTTGTCACAAAACGAAAGCTCAAACTCCGAAACGCGGATATTCGCTGCAGCTGCCGAGATGCGGTACACGGTCTTCAATACGTTGTCACCACTCTGCGCAGATACAAGAAAACCACCGAGTAGTCCATGCTGGCGAATGAAGGCTTCGTGCTTTTCGTTTGAAATGACGCGGTGGGCTACAAGATCGATCTTGTTCCCCACGAGGTACAAATTCATCTGCTTGCCTCCATTCTCCCGAGCTACTCGTAACCAGTCTTCCACATCGCTGAAAGACTGGGCGTCCGTAACATCATAGCACAGCAGCGCAACGTGAACGCCGAAGAGATACTTACTCAGCATCTTGCTATTGATCGTCTGCCCTCCGATATCCCACACCTGCAGCACAATACGTTGGTCGCGCGGGAGTTGAAGTTTCTTCTCGAAGAAGTCGAGTCCGATGGTCTGCTTGTACACGCGAGCGAAGCCATCGTCTACAAAGCGCGCAATGAGACTGGATTTGCCCACTGAGCCATTTCCTAACAGCACAAGCTTAATCGCTGGGTCCCCTCGCGCCTGCATTTATACCACAAAGCAGAAGACAAGAAAAGTGAAGCACAGAGAAAACAGCCTCCGTCGAGGCGCTGCATTGCTGCCTGCCTAAAATAGTCCTCCACACCGTCGCTGCCTGCTTGTCGTCTGTCAAGTGCTTGGTCCTTGCTCTGCTTATTTATTGCCATTTGGAACAACCAAGTGCTGCGTGACGGCGAGTCCCAATTGCAGGTCAATGAAACTGTATCAGTTGCCTTGAAAGCGTCAAAGCAGTCAGATCGGACGTCTACTCGCTTTTTCGTGCCTGCAGGTTCACTCTGATCTCCAATCATGTTCACTGCCGCCAGTTCACACGTGTGCACTGCTTGTACAGGACATCATTCCGCCCACCGGTTTCTTTCAACCGCCAGCTCGTAGCTGCTGCGCTGCGTCCTTTAGCATGTCATTTCCACCCTCGGCGGATAAACCGCTTGGATTTGGCCGCGCAACAATCAACTCTTGGAAGGCGTGCCTTGCGCAGTTGCATCCTTCGGTGCAAACACCTTCTTCTTCTGCACCACAAAAAAGGTGTATAAGCACCCCAACAAGATGAACAATGACAAGGCTACGCACCCTTTCACCCTTGTTGCCTTGTTCCTTCTTGCCACCATTTCCACTCTTGCGGCGTGGATGTGGCTTCAAATCACCCTTACTCGTGCCCCCACCCTCACCTCCATCACCACCATCTTTGCCCTTTTTAGGGTTGATACGCCCACGACCTCCGTTCTTCTTGCCACCTTTTGGAGCACGCTTCTCTGATTCACGTCCAGAAGAAGTGTCCACAGCTGAGGCCGTTCCGTTTAATTTCGTGGCAGGAACGGGTGTAGAATCACTGGGTGCAGCAGCAGAAGCAGATTTCGGGGTCATGATGCGTAGCATGCCAGGTTCCGGCTTCGTCGATTCAGACTTGGAAGAGTCTTTCTTGAGAGGAGGTCTTCCGTTGCGTTGCTTGCGAGTCTTGGCAGAGTCTGTCGGCACAAGTGTTGATAAACTCGATCAAAACACTATTCCACTCCATTTAGACAATCCAACTTTAAAGCATACCTTGGGCATTAGCCGTATCACCGATGTTTTTCTTCTGGCGATCCTTTAATGACTTGGACTTGTCTTTCGTGGCTTTCTGCTTCGAGCCCTGTATAGTACAGATGTTCTTAGCATCTCAAACCTCGGTGCGTGACTGAATCCATTGCAACTTACATCCTTCTTTCCCTTCTGTCGACGCAGGCCGTTCTTGTCAAGTGCTCTACCACTCGACTTGCCCTGAACAGCAGTAGCACAATCAACCCTTTGTCAAACCATCTCTGCTAGCACAGAACAAAGTAAATCTGCAGCTCTCACCTTGCCCTTGTCACGAGCGTGCACCTTCCGCTCGTTGAGGTACTTGACCAGTGCTGCCACAGGCTTCTCCACCGTCTTACCTTCTGCCATATCCACCACAGCTTCTGCACTCGGGAGTTTCTTCACACACAAACGACACATGAGTTCAACCCTTAAGGACGCAACTCACAAATGCACGCACGTCTTTTGGCTTGGCCAGCTCCTCCAGGAAGGCCATAAACTCTGGATCTCGGTCGATCGTCCCCACTTTTGCGTCCTTGCGTTGTTTCTCCCGTGGGATCTTCTGAAAGGGAGCAAACTCGACGTCCAACGGCTTGGCATCTTCCTCGTTTGTCTCTGGGTAAAACTGTTGTCCATGGAGCGCTGCAATGAGTTTCCTCGCCCTCTCCGGCTCTTTCTTCATGTCCAAATAGACGCGCGCAGGAGTCGCTGGGCGGTTGTTGCTGCGTGTGCGGCCAGGCACAAAGCGCCAGACGACGTCGTCCCCCACGCCAAACGTCTGCAGCAGCTCGCGCGTCTCCTGCTCCGATGCAGTGGGTGGGATGTTGCGTACCACCACTTTCTTCAGAACAGTCGTGACTGCACGCGTGGGGCGAGAGGCCGCAGCAGCAGCAGCAGCAGAAGAAGACGAAGAAGAAGAAGCGGCGACGTCTCGTCCTCCTCCGCGTCCGCCGCGTTTGCTGCCGCCGCTGCCTCGTTCGCGTTTCTTGGGCTTCAACTGGTCGCTGCCTCGCTCTCCTCCTGCTGCTGCTGCTCGCCCCCCTCGTCCTCGGCCTTTGCCAGCGCCACGACGAGGCGGCGACATGACTTCCCTCCTCCTTCTTCCTTCTTGGAGACCTAACAACAGACTGACGGGAACGGGTGTGTATAGAGGACTGTGATTGGACAATTATAAAGACCTTGAAATCTTATACGACATAGTAACTTGAAGTGCAATGCAGGACTCGTAGGATTTCTAGTTGTCTATCTATCTCATTACTG
>KV742978.1:5219-30464 GCA_000468175.2 Phytophthora cryptogea
GGGGGGGGGGCTACAGGTGGGAATCTGGTTGTGGGGTCAGCGATCATCTGTACGGTCTAATTTGGTCAAAACCACTCGTTGTTCGAGCTGCTTAGTGAAGACGTGCAGCGAGGTGTTGTTTGACGCAGATCAATGTGCATCTTAGTCTAATACCCGGGCGGTAAATGGAGAAACGGCCCAATGTCGACCACTGAAGTCCGCTTCATCGCATTGCCAGCATGACGTCCGTGTTGAAGTTTTGGTCACATGCGCACGACGACGTCGCAGAGAGCAGTTTGTTGCTCCGTTCCTACCAGATCCTGGTGCTTGACTGGCATTTCAACTAGAGTCGAGTGGAGTTGAGCTGCGTGAGTTGAGCTGTTGAGTCGCAAGCAAGAAACGTCTACCATCCATGACGAAAGAGCACCATGGGCTGCGAACGAAACGCAGGACCATGGAGCTTCCTCTCCGTAAGACTGCAGGGGCAGAATGGGCAACGAGGTCAGCTCAGCAAACTCTCAAGAGGCACACACGTCACTGTCAACAGCTCAGGGCACGGCCGTAACTCCACCGCACAGCACAGTGTTGTGCCCCGCCTAGACGAATAAGCGCGGTGGCAAAGTGCGTACGAGGGGCGGAACGTACTAAGCCGTGGGGAATTTTCGGGTCTCAACGGTTGTGAGCAGTGCAAGTTGCCTTTATCCGTTATGGGATGTGATCCTGATAATACACCATTCTGCGGTGACTAATGCACGGTCGTTATGAGCTTGAAAAGCACCTCGCTTCCGACGCTGAACTCAGAACCACCGCTTCCTTCCAGGCATTTTTCGGATCAGAGCCCAACCGATGCAATCCAGTGCCTCCTTTTGCTCTTTGCGGCGCCAATAGACCCCCGTTCGCGTTTCAGTGGCCAGATCTGCATTTGCAAGCACCACGCTGGATTCTCTGCAACGTCGAGATCGCCTTTCACGTGTGTCCTCGGCGGTTGCTGATCCTTGACCTGGTATGCGGCGTCTTGGAGCAAGCACCACGCAGGGTCACCATTGAGCTCGTCTTTCCTGAGCTGGTCACCACACCAAACGTCGTGTTCGCTTGCTCCATTTTCACCATGCGACAGCCACCACGGCAACGAGAGCGTTGAGGGCCGTTGCAAACCTCCGTTGTTTACAAGACTATCTTGAGCGCTTGCGCTCTGGGCACGTTGTAGACAGCGTTTCGGCTTCAAAGGGCACGGGTCCGCTTCAGAACTCCAATTTGCGCTTGTGCCAACACCTCGCCCATTCAAAAATCGTCCTAGTACGGCACAGGCGCGTTCGGAACGCTAACCCATCGCAGCAACAGACCCAACAGGAAGGTCGGCGCGATGCGTATCCACCGTTCAAAATCGGCAAAGTCTCCCGAGTTCAAGAGCCCATTTGCACCGCTGCAACTAGCGGTTGAGGACGAAGCGCAGCTTGAGGCGGTGGCTCGGATCTTCGTACAGAACACCGTCGTGCAGTACGAGAAGTTCATTGAGCGTGACGGTCGGAAAGTTGATGCCAACCATTGGAAGTGCATCAAGCATGAGCGTGACCTGCGTGTATTCCTGCAACGGCGACGGAAGGATGTCGAGCGCCGTATGCGTCGACACCAACGTCTCCGTAGTTTTCGACACCGCAGTTCAGAAACAGCCGAGTTTTCCGATGCCGACACCTACAACCCAAGCATCGGTAGCCGCGATAGCTGTTGCAGCAGCGTCTCTAGCTTCTTCAGTCGTCGAACGGGTAGCTTTTCAAGCAACTTCAGCAACACCAACAGTTCCGATAGCAGGGGCACCACGATCAGTAACGATTCCGACATTGGAGCAGGGCCGTCGACTCTTGTGGGTGTGGAGCTACCGGTCTTGCAGCTCGTCGGTTCTGTACCAGGTTCGCTTGACGATGCAATGTACGGCGCATTAGGTGCCACAGCGGACTCAATGCGAGTGAAGAGTGCCTACGAGCACGACAACCTCACGGATGGTGCTGTCTTAGCTACCATTACGACTCCTTCAACTGCGGATCCCTTCCGGTCGTTGACGGTCAAGTGGATCGAGCAGGAAGGCCCAACGATTGATCACCATCGTTATCACCCGCTGCACTACCCCGTCACACTACCGGGCGCCAGTAGTCGCGAGGATTTGGTTTTCCTAGAAGCTACGGGTACGACTACTTTGGCATCGGGGGAACGCGTCGGTTTCCAACTGCGTCACTCGGTACACTTTCCTCAGACGCACATCCGCCACAACGTACGGCGCGGAAACATGTCAACCTGCACGCTCTTCCGAGACGGCGATGCTGTTTTCAATGATGTCCGTGAAGGCCCGGGCCGCGGGTCTGTCGAAGTTTTTGCTCGCGCTTGCTTGAGCGGTGGAAATGCCGCGGTTCGATCGACAACCCAGGCGATGGCCGCCACTGACAACGTCGTACTGTGCGGGCGCATGAAGAAGCTTGCTTGGATGCTCTCACATCGTCAGCCTCCTACCCAGCATCTAATGGGGTATTGCTCGCAGCAGTCGAGTCTGGTGGGGCTAACCCGCTCACTCCCAGAGCGGAAAGTACGGCACGGATCTCTCACCGTCACGGTGAGTGCTGCAGCTGCGGCCGCCATGACAGCGACCGACAGCAAGTTGTGTGTGACCTGCAAGAAGCGTGGGCCATGGTTCACCCCCAGCGGCCACAAGAAGAAGCCGGCAACAACCTGTCAATTGTGCTGGCGGTACGTGTGTTCGTCTTGCCGCTTGAAGAAGACGGTCATGAACTGCACGACCGACCCGAGACGTGACGATCGTCTAGTGACACACGTCGTGGAGCGCGAAGTTACTCTGTGCAATGTCTGCGTGCACCAATCCATGGTAGCAACCAAAGCTCGCGACGTCGCCCGGGAGGAGATCGAATCCGACCCCAAGCGTTGGCGTTTCCCGTCTCCCATGCACGCTCGAGAGCGCGTGTCCGACGGATACTTGCAAGCTCATATTCTGGCCCAATTGGCCGGCTCCACGCGGGGCACCAGTGCTCTCCGTCCGGTCTCAATCGTATCCATGCGGTCCGAACTCGCCGTGAACGACCTTTTCCAGCGCTGCGCATGACCGACTCAACTCGAAACGACCGAGTATATAAAATATTGTTGTGGACTGGTGCCTCGAAAGACCGATCGCAAGGTCATTCAACCACAGGAACGTCCCAGTAAGAACTAACAAGCCGTTTATCTAACGTTAATTCTCTTCTCCAACACGTCCAACAATTCCAACGTCCTATTACCAACATCGTGTCATATCACTCTTCATACAAACACCAAGTCAGTCGACGCACATTTCATATTCCCCAACATGTCATTCCCGCTGCTGGAAGACGACGACGAGGCCTTCTCCGAGGTGCTGGCGCTGCTGGACGAGTACAACGCGGCGGTGCAGGAGCCTTCCCACACGCACAAGCGCTCGTCCGCGCTGTTCGAGAGCTCGGCGTGGGCCGCGTTCGAAGCCGCGCACCCGCTCACCAAGAGCACGAGTAAACACCGCAACGGCGCGCGCGAAATGCGGCGCAGAGAGGTCCAATTCCTGCGCACATGCGTCAAGGGGCTGGAGACGCAGCTGAACGCGCTGAGGGACGCGGCGGCGCAGCGCGCGGAGCTCCAGAGACGCAGCCGCAGGCCCGGATCCGCCACCGCGGCGTCGGCGGCGCTCTCGGGCGTCTGGAAGGAGCTGGCGGCGCGCCAATTGGACCAGCGCCTCGTGTCGGAGCGGGAGAACAGCCGCCTCAAAGGCGCGCTGGAAGACCAGAAGAAACTGCGCGAAATGCTGCAGCGCGCGCTGAATACGCGCGTGGCGCGGCGGGTGCGTGCGGTCGGACGGTCGTGCGAAGAGGAGAATGGAGGGGTTGCACTAACGGACGCTTCGGTTGTGTTGTAGGTGTTGGAGACGAGCATGACACAGGAAAAAAGGAGCCGCAGAGTGCACGAGGTGCACGTGGAAGGCCACGACCACGACGTGTTCCAGGAGCTCGAGGCCGGCGTGGACGCCGTGCTGCATGAATCTACGACGGTCTTTTACCAGATGGAGACGGGGGACGGCGCGTGCTTGGGAGTCTTTGGAGACAAGACGCTGCCCTTTGATCTGCACACGACGGCCGAGACTGCGTGGAGGTGTCTCGCGCACTCGTTCCAGAGTGAAAAGTACAGCGTCGCGTACAGGAGTGAGAGGAAGAGGGAATATTCAGGGGAAGTGGTGCAAGATGACACGGTCTTTGAGAGCTTTGGCGTGGAGATTAAAGCGCCCGAGAGGATGGCGGACTTTCGGATTAAACAGGTCTTCCGACGGTATGTGGAGCACGACCGGATCGTGATCGCCTGGAGGTCGTTCATCGACCCGGCCGAGTTCAAAGGACAAAAACTACACGGCTTTCGATTCCAGGAGAAAGGGTCAATGGTGATCCGACGGCCGGCCTCGACACAGATATCTAGTAACGAGTTCACGGTGCTACGGATTTGGCACGTTATTACGCCAGAGAAACTTGCGAGCACGAACGAGACCAGCTCACAGTTTGTGCAGGAGCTCACAGATTTCGTTCTGGGCGGATCTTCGTCGGCGAATACCGTCCAGATGATTGAGAACATGCTGATCGAGCAATCCAGAAGGAAATCGCATTAGATGCGGGTTGCTGTTGATTAAACATCACTACCAGGTTGGAAGTACGACTTGAGGCTCCATTGATTGCGTCGTTTGAGCCCTCAGAGTTCGCTCCATACTTTCCACAGCTCGCCCGGGTCTACATCCATGAAGTACATACTCCGTCATATCGTGAACCAATTTTCTTCTGTCGCCGTCTGCAGTACCATTGATGTCTGGAGTGATCATTTGCCACGTGTGAACAACAGAAGCTGTCTCGTGACCGCCAGACGGCTGCGCTACTTGATAGGGCTCAATGACCAGAGCACCTTTTTCTTCAAATTGAATGCTGCTGAGACTTTCGGCTTTGAATCTTTCGGGGCTGAGAATCGCTCGCCACGCTATAACGACGCGGCCAGCAACCATATAGCGCCGGACAATTTGCTTGACCTTGAAATCGAGAAGTACCTTGCCGAAGTGATGCTCCTCCCCAAAGCTTTCTACAATTGTGTCATCTCGCACGAGTCCAGTCGTCTATGAACACGAATTCTGAGTTAGTACGTACAACGGAAACAATTAAACTAGATCGTCTGTACCTGTGACGATTCTGCATGATAATAAAACCGAGTTGTTGGCCGTCGAAACGAGTGGGCGAAGAACTGCCACGCTGCATCACCCGTCAGCTCAACGCTGTAGGGCAGAATTTTATCTGCGAACAAACGAGGGTGGGCGTCTTTGGCGGACGGGAACAGCGTCACGTCGGTGTCTGCCTCATTCATCGAAAACACTCGGAGCACTTGGCGATGCACGAAATCGATACTATCAGCCAGCTCTCGGAAGAGCGAACTATCACTACTTAGTACTGCCCAGAGGGGCAGCATACTGGCGCCTGTAAGGCCAGGGTTGTGGCAGCCTCTCGATTGTCTGCAGTCATCCTTGTGAGCATCAATGCTTGCCATACAGCTAGACAAGCCGTTCGTACCTCAGCGTGACCCTGTTTAAACTGCAAAAGGTGTTGAATATTGCGCGTCGAGACCTCTGCATGCTCACACACCAGCCCTCGCAGCCTTTTGTGTTCCTCCTCTGCATTGAGTCTCGTTTGAGGCTGGTACAAGGTCATTTTCCTCCACAACTCAATTGTCTCCTTCTGTCCCATTGTCATAGCTGAAGAGTTCGCATTTTGTAGCTGTCGTTGCACCATCAACAATCTCTTCTCCAATTCTGGAACTTGGTCACGTAAAGCCAACAGTTCTTTGCGGCTACGTTTGACGCGCTCTTAGGAAATGACCAACACACGTTTTTAGAGACCATGAGAAACCAAACATCATAGCTAACCATTCATAATCGGAACCTGTCATACAGCACTGAAGAAGTGCAAACAACAATGAGTCTTTGTGTGCAATTGTACTATCAAAACCAATTGCTTGACAAGCTATAGCAAACAATTATTCGTCATTGAAGGACTTTCATATATTTTCGGCAGTAACTTCACTTCAAAGATAGAGGAACACTGGACAACTTGCTCGTTGTTCCACAACATGCTTGATCGAACCGAAACTTCGAGTCTCCAAGTCGCTGTTCATGAAATATCGTCACTACCTCGACGTCTTTCCAGTCCGATGGTTGTCGGTCTGCATGGTGGAGGAGTCATGCTTAGTTCTCGACAATCTGACCGTACCAAACCTAGCAGCTTATTCCATGATGAAGACCATTCCTATGAACCTCGACGTCAAGTTCGCTTCGCAACTCTCAGTCGAAACGCGTTGCCATATTCCGAATCTGTTCGTCCACAGCGTCGACGTCCTCAGCATTCACCTCCAAAACGTAAGAAGGTTCCACCCCCTACACTTCACAAGCAAAATATTCTTCCCATTTCTCCAACAGTGCAAGCTTTACGAAAGAAACATGAACATAAGAAGAAAGCGGACGAGCAGTTTGCCGAGAATCAACAAACTGGTCACCCAGCTCGCGTTATCTACGAGGATGATCCAGCTTCAAACGAGCTCTGGGGTTTTACAGTAAAATATTCCCCCCAAAAGCAATTGGAAGCTCAATGGCGTGCAACGGACGAACAAAACCAGCGTTTGATACTCACAAAGCAAGAGAAGGCTGCCCAGCTGCAACATACAGCAATCCGTTCGCAGCAAGAGGCCAAGGAAAATGAAGACGACTACGCCCTGTACTTGTATTTGGCCAGTTTGTATGGACCCCTCGATACATTGCTGTATTGTTGCTGCCAACCAGGGTCGCACGGGCGTGTTTATATGCTGCTTGTGGATGTTTGTGCTCGTCGGATACAACGTTGGTCTTCTCAGAGAGTAGCAGCATTGCGACGATATTGGGTTGGCTTTTTAGCTCGAGAAATTACTACAACCAGTATCACTGAGGGATTTGAGACCATCGTTTACAGCTTCCAGCAGGAACGACAAGCGAGTGCGTTGTTCCAGCGCCTGAAATTACTCCGTGCTGCTCGAGCTATCCGTGCCTGGAGCGATTATTCATCACGGATGATCCAACTTCGTGTTAAAATGCGTTCGGCTTTGGCGAAAGACCTTGGATCACGATTCTACCAGTGGCGAGAGAACGTCGAGACTCGCAAAAGATTCAAGATGCAACTAAAACGTGTTGCCAGACGCAAAGCGATACAATATGCGTTCGAGCAGTGGCAAATTTGGCGTTCCCAGCATGAAAAACTACGTTGTCACTTGGTACAGAAATGGTTGCAAACAAAGCATGAGTGCTGGAAGGTGTGGTGTACATTTGTGAGATTCAACGGATCGGCAAAAATTCTGCAACGTTCGTGGAGACTCTACTCTTGGCGAAGACAACGACACTTCAGCGTCAGAGTGATTCAGAGAGTATATCGTGGTTGGCGAGGTAGACGCAAAGTCAAACAAGTTCGCTTCAAAATGGATATCCACTCTGTGCTTCTTCGAGTTACAAATGTTACAACGTGGAAATTACGCTGTGAAATGTTGGCTAAGCAGAGAAGGATGATGCTGGAGTGTGAAAGTATTCGATCTCGACAGCAAGCGAGCTATGTCATTCACGCGGAGGAACAAGCTAAAATCCTCGTAGAATCCGAGTTGTCGAAAGTGGTTCGCAACAGTATGCATCGCAAACTAGATGGCCACATTCGGTTTCTGAAAGAAAACGATTCATCTGTCCCTGTGCAGCTCGCGAAAACGAGTAGCTATCTACGCCGAGCAGCAACGCAAAAAGTTGTTGATGAAGAGCGAGAATTGGCGACACGTGATGCTATTGAGGCATTTCGTGCTACGTATGACCAGCACAGAGAGAGGAATGGAAACCCATGTTTTATTTGTCAAGCGCACGCTGACTTCAGCATTCACGAAAGTGTGAACGACTTCGGCTTCTCTGACTTCCATAAATGTCTAACCGCGGGCGTAGTTCCCACCGTGGGAGCTGGCGACGATCTCGTAGAACATGACAATTGGGAAAAAGCAGCCGAAGATGAGCTGGAAAAGCTTGAACGATTCGAGCACGCGTACACAAAGACTTTGCTCATCTCAGACCCACCGATCGCTTCACTCTGGAAATCAATCGCCGACAACCAACACTTTCTATAGCTGCCAGTATGCCGAAGTCCGAGTACGTTGTACAAGCTGCATTCAAAGCTGTATGGAGTTACTCTCTGCGAGCATTTCCGAAATTGTTGCACGTGTAAGGTTATCCGAGCCAAGTGAATTCAATCGTATATGACTCGAGCATTATACCCTACATTATTTTTACGTCATTATCATAGCATCAATCAATCATTTTCCTCATACGCCGACAGCTCGAACTTGTGCGAGAGCGGCAGTTGTTTCCGTAAGGTTTGCTTCTTGTTGACAAGCGGTCTCCTGAATCTTTTTCTGAGCAGCAATGTATCGGGCGACTTTTTCCTGCTGCAGTTGCCGTAAAAGAGCATTGAGAGCGTAAATCTCTGCACGACGACGTTGCTTGGCGTGAGCTGCGTGATTCTGACGACGTTTTTCTTGCTCAAGCTTCACTTGTCGTGCTCGCTCTTCCTCTCCACGACGATCTTGCTCCGACTTCTTCCAAACATTGACACGACGAGCTGCACGTCTTGCGAGGTCTGGCCCGATGCTGGATTTTCGTGGCGGTTCATTGTTTGTCGGGCCCTCATGTTCCGATGTTGACGTTGCATCTTCATGCTCGTTGCTGTTGTTGAGACCAGAATTACTGTGCACCAACTTCGCTGCTTCAGGGGTGGAAGTTGCCAACGCTAAAGCTCCAGTACCCGTTTGTTGTTTAGAAAATTGCGCAGTTCGAGCCGATTCCTTGGATCGTGGTGTGCGAGCAGCATGAAGTGCTGTTCCTCGGGGTAATTGATCGATGGTCGCAACTTTTTCGCCATATTCGTTGCCATCAATTGAGAATTGAACCGCAGTAGCGGGACTCGAAGTGTTGTTGACATTCACTGCAGCCAGGGAAGAAGAGTCTGGGTTGACGCTAGTTTTGACTGCCGACATGTTTGCAAATGAGGAAATGAACTTGATACCTACCTACCTTTTGTTTAGCATTGTGTTGAACTCATTTACGAGGAAGATTCTTGGGTTCGAGGATGATAAGGAAGGCTTTTCGTCCTTGAGCGCCTTGTCTTGGTATCACCATAGTGAAGGATTCGCTGTCTGAGGAGTAGTTTGGCCTTATCACCAGGAGCATCAGGTATATTTTTGAACATACTCTAGTCAACACACGTTTCAAGCTCTGGATAGGCTTGGGTTGCATAATAGCGATATCCCTGAGGTAGGTTAAGCCCACTTGGAGTTCCGTTACTGCTGAGGTTTCTGCTGACGCATAACCTGCGACGGGAGCAACAACTGAGGTCCACTCTTTATCTTTGAGTCACCGTTCTGCTTAGGCTTCCACTTCTTCTGAGCCCCTGAAGCTTCTTGCTTTGGTGCAGCATGGTCCTTGGAAGACTCACTCTTCTTGCCTTTTCCTCCACGGTTGTGGTGTTTCTTCTTGCCTGCATCGGACGTCATCGATGGTGCCTCAGTTGAGGCACTTGGCTTCTTGTCGCTTTTTGATGGAGGCGCAGCTCCAAGTGGAGGGTAATCTTCCTCGCTAGGCGGCATTGGAGGCTGCGGTGCAAAAGCTGCGGGGGGCGGAGGAGCGAACATTGGTGCGTATGAGCCGTCAGTCATTAGGACGAGCGGAGGCATCGTTGGCTGCGCTCCGTAGTAAGCAGGGGGCGGTGGGGCCATGTATTGCGGCGCCGGGGCTCCATTGGGCAACGGAGGTGTAAGCAGCGTTGGGCCACCAGTAGATTGTTGATACATGTGCGGGAACAGCCCCATCAACGGGTCAGCAGGAGCTGGAGCCGCAGCCTCCGCGGCCGAAAACAGTGCCGCGACCGATGGAGCCAGCTTTTGTTCTGAAAGCGGTGGCGCTTCTTCGGGTGCCATTGGAGCTGAAGCGGTTGATGAAGGTACTGCTGGAGCTGGTGCCACAGGCTTCGTAGATTCTTCTCCACTTCCTTGGGTCGCAACTTCTCCGTCAAAGCTCCATTTTTGAATCAGCTGCTGAATCTTCTCGGGGTTTGGTGGTGCGGGCATTGCAGCAGGAATGGGTGGTGGAACCAATGGTGTTTGAACCACAGGAGCCTTATCGTTCGCCTTAAGAATCTTCTTCGGCACTCGAGTGTTCGTGCTGATCACCGGTATTCCACCAGCGGTACGTCGCTGATTATTGCCATCATTAGTGCACTGCGCATTTCCATTTTGACCATGCTTGGAGCGACTATTGCGGTTCTGATTTTTACTGCCTGGCGGGACCGATACACACAGCAAGTTGTTCCATGCCACAATCTTACCGCGATCAAGGCTCGTAGTTCCGTAAAGTGCCTCGCCACCGGTGAAGCTTTCATCAAAAAGTACCTCCACGCACCTACTGCTCACGTGCGTAGCAACCACAGTGCCGCGATGGCCAAAAGGTACTCCACGCGCACTGATGTTGATCACTCGGTCTCCAAGGTTAGGAGCTCCCTGATTCTTCGATGATCGCTGCGATACTTCGTGGCCGGTCAGGTCCTGGTTCACTAGAGGATTAGGACGGAACAAGTCTGCAGCACTGATAGTGGCAACCACCGGTGCGCGAATCTGCTCTTCGGCAGCCTTTGACCGCTCCTTGGCACGCAGCGTTCCGGCAGCTTCCATGGCGCGAACCGCATTCAAAGCAATATACTCAGACGTGATGGGGATGTGCTTCGAATGCTCACTAGCACCCAAATGCTGCTGCTCAATCCATTGCTTTATAGCTTCAGCCTTTACGGCAAGGCGTTCGGAATCATCAATTCCAAATACATCCTTTCCTTGGTACGTTGTTGCGAAGGGTAGACGGCTTAGATTCCGAACAACCTCGGGAAACTCTTTTTGGTAAGCTGCAATCAGTTGTACTGCACGCTCCGTGTACTCCCACGCCGTGGCGCCGCTGTTACGAACCTGAGGATGACCTGAGCTAGAATCCTCGCCCTCGTTATTGCCACTGCTTCCAACAATCTTCACAATATCACCCTTCCTCCAGACATTGACGTCGTCACTGGAACTGGAGCTATTGTCACGACTAACAAGCCGGCAATATCCAGGGAGCAGCAACTCCTTCCGGTAGCGAATATTCAGCCCAACGTCATTGCCTCCGGGTTTGACAATAACACTTCCCGTAATCAACCCCAGCGTAGAAGCAGAAATACCTAGCTTCTGCGCTACCAGATAACCCGGGAAGAACTTGTCCGTGATTTTTTGAGCGATCACATATCCGAATGGTGGCTCTTGGTCGATAGTGTTCACATGAACTGTCACATTGTGTTGGTCCTCATCCTGAGAACGTACAATGGCGGTACAGCCGAGCCATTTGCCACGCGTAACGAGTGCCTTCGAGTCAACAGGAAAACGCTCCTTCAGCGGCAAAGTTCCAGTCTCCTCAAATCGCGCATCCAGCAGCTTACGGTTGCGAACGGTTAGCTGTGCGGGCACGAATGCTTCCGTCTCACCAAACTTCTTCTCGATTGCACCTGTACGCGGGTTTGACACCATACCTTGGAGAGGGAGCACGTGCAGCACCGTCGTGATTCCGGTCCTTCCTAGATCAATACCACCACTGCCAGGAACACCACGACCGGAAAGTAATTTGACCACTTCTGTCTGTGCATAGTATGCCCACGCGCTCTTTTCGTCTGATCCATACGGCGAAAATACCACATCATTCTGCTTGCGGCCATGGTTGTTGTGCTTGTGACTGGATTGCTTCAAACGGTATTCCCCGGACAGCGTGCTGATACCGACAACGAGTACTTCATGCAGGTTCGGCCAGTTGGCCAGCACGGTTGTGCCCAAAAGCTCACTGGGATTAATTTCATCTGCAGTAGCATTTCCTCCATCATTCAGCTTCCCCGAAGCCGGAAGCTGAAGGATGAGACTCGACTTACGTGAACTCATTCCAAAGCAATTCAAGCCAACACTCGCAATACGTGTGCTCTCAAGGGGCACCGTGTAAAGTGACGGGAATCCAGCAAGCGGGAGCACAACACCGTCCATCAACTTACTTTTGAACTCGCCGCCCGGGATTGGCGGAAGCTCGTAGTCTTCCACGCGCGTGTTACAGTACATAACATCCGGGAACCCAACCACACCAGGAAGGGTAGACTTCAAAGTATCTAGCGCATTCAAGTCGCGTACAATTCGAATAGGCAGTAGCTGCAGTTTGTTGCGTCGTCTCTCAGCTTCTGTGAGCTGCGAATCGGGACAGTATTGAGCGATTGCCTGCTTCAGCAATGCCACATCAATGAATGGCAACAAGTTCACACCTTCCCAAGCATTGCGTTTGCCTTCCATGTCAATTGCAAATGTTTCCGGATAAAAGTGCTTGATCGGCGACAGTGGCGACATCATAAGGAATCGGTAAGGTTCTGGCACGAGGTTCGCGCTCGAGGACGGCAAATTTGACATGAGCTGCTCGAATGGAAGCAGCGGTCCTGAAATCGAGGGATCGTCATCAAACTTGACATTTGTGATCAGGTCCTCAATATCCGTAAGATCTGAAACCATAGGTGCATAGTGATAAGGATAATACCATGCCCAGGACTGCGGACCTTGGAAGTAGTAGGCGAGACACCACACCAATGCTTCCATGTAACTTTTTTTCACTTGCTCCAGTTCCTTGTTGCCGGCATCACCGTTACCACGCTTGATACCGTACTTCCGTTCGTAGTAATTCCATTTGGTATCCTGAAAACTCTCACTGCCAACAAGCATCAGCACCTCGCGATCACTCTTTTCAAGTTCGAGTGACAGTCTTGTCTCCTCTGGACCATCCAGTGCCTCCAGTAATGCGCGTTCGGCTTCATCCTCATCTTCATCGTCTACTAAAGGTGGCGGGAGGTCATCATCGTCATCATCACGAAGTGCAATAATGGCTTTTTGAACTTGCGCTTCGTCAACATCATGTTGCTTGGACTGCTGTCGTCCGCCACGCCGCCCCGAGGAACGTCGCTTCTCCTCCATAGCACGATTGATAAGGATCTCCTCCTCTTGGTTGCCAATAATGTTGAACAGTTCCTGAAGTAACTTGACATTCGTGATCTTGCCGTTCAGTGTAAGATAGCTGCCCTTGTGATTCTCCAGAAGTTCCCGATAGACTTTGAGTAGCAGCGGGATGGCGTCCTCGCTAATCTCCAGCGTGGGACTATGTGGGATAAAGTCATTTCCCAGCAAAAATGTCAGCAGGATAAAGTCGTCCAGCATCCTCTCTCCATCCAAGGGCGGTTGGACCCGCATCTCCATCATAAGATACTCTCTGAACAAACTCAAATGCACGAGCTGCCACTGCTGCTCTTCAATCTGCTTGGCCGCCACCTTCTTATGGTGACTTCCCCACACCACCGTCTCTCTCACAAGAGTAAAATGGGGTTCATGCGTCATAAGTCCCAACAGCATCAGATCTGCGTCGCTGCCGTACATGCAGTGGCGCATATTGGCCTCATAATCCTCCGCCATCTTCCTGTGGCGGATAAACTCAACGATCTTGTGCTCTCCCTCTCCTGGGACCTCACTGCCACTGAAAAAGACCTCGAGTCTGGCCCACAAAGGGTCGTTCTTCATCTTCTGGCGCACAAAGTACACCAAATGCTGCGACAGTTTGCTCAAAAACTCCGTGCCGGGCGTGATGCAGTTCGAGTCGAACTTGTTGGCCACGGGCCTGGCTTTGCGCCCGTTCTTCTCGTCCTCCAGCTTGATCTGCATGTACCTCTCCTTCTCCATGGCTTCCTGGCGGTCCAGCCCCGCCCGGAAGCGTCTCGAGCGCTGCTGGTTCAGTTTGGCCCGTGGCGCGACGCCGTCGATGGCGATGTACACGAGTTTCTTGGGCTTGATGATGTGCGTGATGAGACGGTCCAGGTACGTGAAGATGCCGTGCAGTTGCGCCTCCAATGAGAGTGAATTGAGCGCGTCATCGGCCGAATCGGAATGGGTACAGTTGTGCACGATGCCGTTCATGTCGAGGTAGAAGGCGTCGAACTCGGGCAGCAGCGACACGTCCGAGATGGGCTGGTTCAGCAGCGGATACCGCTCCGACATGTAGCGGTAGAAGCGTGGGATGCCCATGGCCACGACGAGAAGCTTAAGATACCGACTGACCTGCGAGTCCCTTACGTGGCGAGTCTCTTTGTGAGGAGGGGGGTTGAAATGGTGTATGGGTTGTGTACGTACCCCAGTTACGCGGGTCGGCTTCGAAACCCGACCCGTGTAACCCTTTCAAATGGGTACTTCGGGGTACGGTTGGAATGGGTTGAAGTTTAAGAGGACAATGGAGGACGACTTGGTGTAAATTGGTGTTTTTAAAGGGTCAGCTTGGAACCATTTTACCTCCTCGAGTGATGGGTCCATTTACCCAATCTATGACTAGGTATTTCGTGCGGGAGGAATGGGTGCATGGGGTGGGGGTTTCCACGCCGTGCAGTAGCCCTGGACTTGAAGTCGGCAGGGGTACGGGAAGGTGAGCCTTGAGGCACGAACCAATGTACAAAAACGACGACTCGATTGACGACTCGTCTTGTTTCACTTGCTGCTATCAGATGGTGCCGGATCGCACAGCCAGCATCGCTTTTTCGCGGCTTCTATCGTAGTCGTTGTGATCCTTGCAGACCGCACGGACGTTCACGCGTCCGAGCACTGCGCCTTTTGTGTCTACTTCGCACTGCATGTTCAGCCAACCAGCCCTGTGTATCACACTTTACAATTAGCTATTTGCAGCCATAGAAAGGTAAATAGCACAATCGCACCTTTGCAAGAACTGGTCTTCCAACTTGAGGCCAGGACAGGCCATAAACACGCTCATCACGCAGAGATCGCCGTGCTGTAAGGCTACTCTAGCCAAGTCCTTCGTAACGCACGGATCAGCGTTGACAGCTATCACCTGGGGCATTAGGTGAGCCTCTGATGCTGCAGTAAAAGGATGAAAAGACGCGTTTTCACCGTCAGATCCTGTCGTCGATGGTTTCGACGAGAGCGAGATGCAATCCGTCACGCGAACTCGTGTGTGGCTCATGTTTTGCACAACAACGAAAAGCTCCACGACTTGCATAACGGTAGCCTTGCCTTTCAGCAGCACCGTCCTTGTGGTGTGCCCGTTTGAACGATGAGAAAGCAGACCCCAGACATTGATGCCTTTTGCCCGACCGGAGGAAAATAAAATGCCACCACGCTACAGAATACAACGGCGTTAGCACAGGTAACCTCTATGAAAAAAAAATAACCGAGCGACCATCGTACCGTAAAATCAGTGCAGTCCGGAATGCGGTTCGTTTCATGCCACTGTTGCCATTGCTGGCGCGGTTGTACGATACTGGTTGTCGGGGAGATCCGCCACCTCAGGCGGCAAAGGTCTCGCCACAACGGGTCACTAGTTGCTGCCCTCCTTAATTCACGAGATGCTCCCATCACTGACACTAAAGTCCACGCATCGCAGAACGACAAAAACGTCGGGATTTCCTGCGCACTCCACTCGAACAGTGAAGAATCGACGGCTCCTGAAGAAGTCGTGACAGCGACATCCGACGCTTCCGGCAAGCTCTCCGTCTCCGAAGCAGGCTCCGAAATGGTCGTGGTCGAGCTCTCCATGCTCTCGACCCTTCCGCGTTTTCTGGTTAAAGGTTCAGCAGGCCGTCCAGGGGCGGCACGCTTCAGCATCATTCCAGATGAAGTCACAACGGGACATGGCATCCACATCATCGGAGCCAATGGCAGACTGTTTCCCACAGCAGCAACACTCCACGGGGACGGGTTGTACGGCAACAGAGGCGGTCCGCCTTGAACCACGTTTGCGACAGCGTGCTGACCAATAGAATGTGTCATCGCACCTGGCAACCCGTGAATCTGGCGTGGATTGTGCAAAGCAGCAGCTGCCTTCCGTGCACGAGGCTGGTGCACACCTTGTTGCCGAGTAGGGTGTCCTGCCTTCAACGCATTGAGCTCCGCCGTGAGCTTCTCAATGTGCTCAATGGTCTTCTCCAGAATCTTGGCCCGGTTCAGCTTGCGGTCTTCTTTCAAGTGCAAGATGTCCATGAGCTCCTGAAACCTCGAATTCAGATCCTTCCGGTTGATTTTAGCGCGTTTCTTCTTCCTCTCGTAATTGGTTTCAAGTTGCAGCAGCCTCGTGGTGCTCGTCCCCGTGGACGGAGACCCCGACGCAGACGACGAGTACGCCGCACCTTGTTCTGCTCTGTGTGCGTCCTCCCCGAGTGAGAAGAACGCTGCGTCGCTCAGCACGCCCTCCTCAGTCATTGCAGAGGACACGGCAGCGTCCTCGTGGCCCTGCAGCAGCTGGAAGTTGTGCGTCTGCTGAGCATCTCCGTCTTCCTGCAACAAATCGTCCAGAAACGTCGGCGCCGCACTCGTCTGCGATCCAGAAGTTGCCGTAGAGGACGCCAGGAACGCCGACAGCTCGCTAAGTTGCGCGTGCGACGTGTGGGGCAGCAGTAGTCGCTGGGATTGCGTCGAGGTGGCGGTGGACGTCCCAGACGAAGAGGAAGCGACCGAGGACGCGGCCAGCGCCAGCTCCTCGTCGTTCAGCGCCGGCCACAAGGCGCAGCTGCGTGTGGGGAACGTGTCGGCGCCTGTAGCCATGAGTAAAGAGGCCTGGGGGCCTGTGCAGAAGCTCGAGGAGTTAGCGTCGGGATACGTCACTTGTGCCCGCCACGGCGTTTTCTTGACTGCTTTGACAAAAGCGGTGGGCGGCAGATAGACGGCGGGGATTGGCTGAAAAGGTAATGGCTATTTTTAGTGCGGAAGTTGAAGGACGAACTTATCTTCAACCTTGCATCAAACTCGCGCATTTGATGCACAATTAATTACGAAAGCTCCTCAAAGCATTAATGCAATTCCAAAGGAGAATACTTCGAGTTAAGTTTTATGCATTTAATGGAGGACGCGTTTGCTTTGAGTGCACGAGCAGGAGCGGAGCATATTGAAGCTCCGCTGTTTGGGCCGAACGAGTGGTAGCGGCTCGCGATCGACAGCGTATCTTGTGGTTTAACGCCTTGAAACGCATTCTTGCTCATCAACGGTGGGATTGGCCGCGACGACAAGCAGGAAATGACTCGAAACTCGACACTGCATAAAACTTTGTACAAACGCATTTTATCATTTTGTGAAAGAGGAAAAATGCACGAACGATTTTCCGTCTTCGCATCCAGGAGCACGTCGACAACTGGCACTTAGACACGACTGTGGGTCTTCATGGCCTCGTTGAACAGGATGTTCTCGATCATTTGGTGTCCGGCAGCAATATTGGCGGCCGTTCCACTGAGAACGAAGTCGGTCAGAGCGCCAGTGATAGCACCATCCTCCGACAGCGAGTGCACGGGAGTCTCTGGGTGGATGAGGTAGCACGTCTGCAGCAACGCGAAGTTTGCAGCCATACCACGTGGCCGACGCACCACAATGTAGCCTTTCTCTCGGAATTCTGCTCCGCGCAGTGGGGCGCCGGAAAACTCGACCGGGTCAATGAATGACCGCCAGACAATCACCACGCGGTCCTCCTCCACGTAACGACGTAGAATTTGCTTGACGCGGAAATCTGCCTGCGTGCCGTTCGCATGTAACTCCATACCGAAGCTCTCGACGATCGTATCATCCGTTGTCTCCAAGTTCTGTTACATCAATTGCAGGTTAGTTCGACTTCAATCGTAAACAGCATCAACGGAAAATAATGCACAAGTGACACGTACCTGCGGATCCTTCTGATAGAAGAACCGGAATGGCATATGCTCCATTGACTTGGCAAAGTACTGCCACGCTGCAGTTCCCGTGGCCGACACCTTGAACGGCAGGACCTTATTGGCAAAGATCTCCATATACACGCCATCAGGTCCTTCACGCATCTTGGCGTCACTGAAGGACGACTCCATTTCTTCCAGTCCATTGGCACGGAAGACTTCGTCCACCTCACGATACGAGTCGTCCACGCCTGCCATAAGCTCTGCAAAGATGCCCGGCCCCGTACGATCCGGGGCTGAAGTATGCATCCGTCGCGTACGCTGAGGTCCGTACACACACGACTCCATGGGCTGCAAAATTAAAGTACACAACAACAAAAACATGAATAAAACCCCTACAGCCCTTCTCTACTTGCTGACTCACCTGTGTAGTGGAATGAGCTTCCAGCAGCTTGGCCAGACTTTTGCCAATCTTGATCTGCCCCTCCAGCACCGCTTTAAGTCGGCGGTTCTCCCTCTCAGCCTTGAGTCTCTGCTCTAATTGGTGGCTCGCCATCTCCTTCCACACGTCAGGAGCTTGGAATCCAGACACCGACAGTTGCTCTTCCTCATTGGGTTCTTGTTCACAACTGAAACTTTTGGGTCGTCGAGTGCCTTGCAGGGCTTTGAGTTCCTGCTCCATTTCCACAACTTTCTCTCGCAGATACAGAAGCTCCTTGCGCTGCTGTTCTCTTGCCTTGTTGGGGTTGTAGTTAAGCGGCTTTTTCGTCTTCTTGGCTGCTCGTTTCGCAGTCTTTGGAGCACAAGGAGCAGCGTCCACTTCCGTCTCTGCTAATTCCAATTCAGTGGGCGACGGGAGACCGTCCAGCGCCAGAGTGAGCGCGACGTCTTCGTCCTGTTGCTGCTGAACGTCTTCATACTCGTCCACGAAGTGCAGCGCCGCCTCGAAGGCCTCGGAATCCTCCACGAGATGGATGGACATGCTGAGGGGGGGGGGGAGGAGTAATGACGCAAACGTAATCAGAGACGGGCTAAGTGCGAGTGGACTACGTTGAAGTGATCACGTCAATTGGCGCTTGTATTGTTGCCTTTTTGTTACGCTACACTTTGAATGCTTGTGGACTACTTAAGTACATGGTTTTAATGCACTTCACTGGACAATTGCTGCTCGATCACTTGGCTTTCGACTTGGTGGTGTTGGCCTTGGTCTCCTTCGATTTCTTCTTGTTCTCCTTCTCGTCCGTTGATGGGGCAGCATTGTTCACAGGAACAGACTCCTTCGTATCAGCATTGTCACCAGTAGCAGCAGACTCGTAGCCAAAGTAGCCGGGATAGCCGTAGCCGTAGCCGAAGTTGCCTGGGTAGCCGTAGCCGTAGGACGGGTAGTAGTCCGGGTAATAGCCATAGCCGCCGCTGTATGACGAGTAGTCCGGGTACCCGTAGCCGTAGTCATCCTTGCCATAACTGTAGTAGTCATTGTCGTAACCAGAGCCGTAGACGTTCTTGCCGTAGCTGTAGTAGTCGTTGCCATAGCCGTAGTCGTAGTCATTGTGGCCGTAGTCATGGCAGTCCTTGCCGTAGCTGTAGCCCTTGTAGTCATAGTCGTCGCCGTAGCCCTTGCCGTAGTCGTCGTAGCCCTTCTTGCCATAGTCCTTGCGGTCGTAGTCGTCATGCTTGCGTCCGTATTCCTTGTGATCGTAGTCGTCGTGTTTGCTGTAGTCGGACGATTCGGTGGCGGCCTTGTCTTCTGCGAGACGGCGACGATAGTGCCCCGGGTGCTTGTCGTGGCGGTGGTGCTTCTTCGGGTGGTGGCCGTTGTAGCCCTTGTCGGAGCCCAAGTTGCGATGCGGCACGATTCCAGGTGCAGCATCGGCGTCGGTGGCGTGTAGGATCGAGGCGACGAAGCACAGGCCGAGAACGGCGAGAAGCTTGGAGTACATGGTAGCTTGAGTTGGTTGGGGTCGAGTTGGTTGCTTGGCGGTCGAGTATGGGGAAGGCGGCGAAATGAAAAGTGAGAAAGCGAGGAGGGCAGGACTAAGCTGCCGAGCAATGGACTTGTCCGAGGGATTGTCGTGGATAGCAACCGGTTCGCAAGTCCATCGCAGTCTCTTATGGGTGCCAGATCCGAGTCTCCGGCCCGTCAATTTGAAAGGCGAGAGAAGGTTGATGGAGAAAATACATGTAGTGGTAAAGTTCGCGCTTGGATCAAACGCATAGAAAGCAGTTTTCTGCTAGACAAAGAGCGACTGCCATAGAATCCATCTTTGATATCGATTGATGTCCTTACAGTTTTGTCGCCCCACTTACGCTTGATTTGTACGAAGTTTTGTTCAAAGGTCGACGTACTTTTCGCTATAACCTGGAGTTCTCAATGGGGAGGTTTATCAGCGAGCCACCTACCAGCATAATTGCGCCACCATTTGACATTTAATCGTGTACGTTGGTTAGGAGCTAAGAGGTAGATACCGCGTGAACTACCTTAGAACTTCTTTGTCTTTAAATTCAGTTTTCAACTTACTGCCTCAATTCAAGTTAAGTTGAGACTTCACTGCTGCAACATGCCCATCCACCACGTTCGTGCAGTGGAGGTCACTTAGCGCCAGATCCAGTATTTTAATCTACGACATGCTTCTTTCGAGAGCTACGCGACGTACTGTAGTTGCCTTGTCTAATTAATTTTCCAAAGTTGACCAGTTCTGCTGGTGACAAAAGAACAAAAGGCGGAACCGTGGGCAACAATCTAGGAGAGTACCACAGAAGTCTTTTACTAGAAACGTTCATATATTTATTGGTGATTTAATAGCAACTGCATTGGAACATAAGCATCGAAGCGTTCGCTAAGAATGACGTTAACTTTTAAAGCAGGCATTTTGAAAAAACTCACGGACGAGCTGCAATAAGCCAAGTGCTGTACGAGTCAGTTTGGAAATTAGTTGCGCAATGCCAACTCGCAGCGTGAGGCACAGCAAATACAACTGCTTATAAACTGGTCAAATGAAGTTATTCGACGGTGGTTGGAGTAGGTTAGCTCTTCGTGTATTCATAAATGCAAATCTCAACTCATTTGAAACCCGATCATGATACGGTCAATCTCCACAAGCCTTGATACAGCAGCAATAGGCTGCGATGGAAGAAAGTCCTATTCATACCTAGTTTTCGATAGCGAGATTGAGTTTCTCCATTTTTTTGGTAATCTCGTCGCCATCAGCAGACACAGAATCCAAGGCCATACCAGTAAACTTGTCGATTTCAGGGGTCGTCACGGTGCTAAAGTGCATCGGCTCGTGGTGTACGCAGATTCTCATCAACGTACCCCCATCCGAAAGATTAAGCACGATCCAGCCAGTTTCGTTCGCATGCATACCGGTGAAATCGCCTCGCCTTCCATGAATGTGCGCCAAGCAAGAACGCAGCGACCTTGCTCTTTATACAGACGAGTGACAGTGCGCTGCACCATTGACACGACTCGACCCGAGATGCATCTTGTAACTCGAAACTTGAAAGCCAGTGTGTTTTCCATCTCGCTAAAGTGCTGCCTACCCTCCTGACGGTGAGGCAACTGCGCTACACTCCACAAATCATCCATTGCTCGCTGAAAATCGATTGGAATCACTGTGGAGTACGCGTTTTGGAAGAAACCCGTCTCACCATTCTCTCTCCACGATGTCCTGCAAGTTCCCCACTTTTCCGCCGTAAGATCCACCGTGCAACTCAGTAAAGCTTGTTCCGTCTTGGCGTAGATCTCGTCCATTTCTTGAAGGAAGGCATCGAAAAACACAGTATCGGAGTCTGTCTTGCACTGGGGGAAGGCATTTTGCATCTCCATAGCGTTGAGTTCTGATAAGTGACAGTAAAACTTCTGGATGATACTCGTTTGCGTGTTAATTGCTGCTTGCAGGGAACGCTGTTCGTTTTCGGACTCCACTCGACACTGAAGCTGGCGATGCGCAATTGCTTGCCACGCATCGGTAGATAGAGACTCCCTCTCTTGCTGTTCACTCTGCATTTGGAACAGTGTATGTGTGAGCCTTTCAGCTTCTTTCTCCAAGCTTTCTCGCTCGCTCCGTCGTCGTGCACGAAACACTTTGCGTCGTTTTCGGTCTTTCGCCTTTTCCAGCTCGCGTTTCGCATCTGCAGTAAGTTTGTAAGAACCTCTTCTTGGTCTAGACGAGCTCGGTGTCGGTTGAGGCTGTAGATCACCAATATTCAGGTCTGGGATGTCGGACGAGATGAGAAAGTTGCCCAGCTCGGCGAGGAAGGCAGCATCCGACAACGCCATGACTGGATCACAAATGAACTGGGATTGGGGGAGAGGCACACTCATTCGGTTCTTCATAATAATCAACGCGAAGTTTATGTATGTTGTAAGGGTAGGAATGCTGTTTTCAACTCTGGCTCTTTTCCGTCCTTTGCAACCATCTCACGCCAAACTAACCACCTCGACTTCTTTCAGAGTTTAAAGCAGAAGATAGATTAGCTGACTAGCACCACCAACCATTTTTAGGCATTCACTAAACAGTAGAACTTCGCTGTTTGTTTATTTGCACTTTTCATCCCACCCTTGTGTCACGAAAGGATCACTTCGTGATATTGCAGTGCAAATGAGTCGTCATGCTTTCTTTGTGAGCCTAACTAACCACGAGACAAAAAACTACAAAACTAAAAACCTTTTGAACAAAGAGGCATAAACTGCTGTATACTAGCTTGCTCTTGTCGTTGTGGGGAAACTCGACGCGAGTCCGTTTCGGAAGTCAATGAAGAAGAGGAAGGGCAACAATGGAGTGCGAAATCCATGCGTCCTGATTGCCAAGCACGTTCACAACTGCGGCTTAATTAATCGATGGATTTTACCACCATCAACTTGATGACCAAGGGCTCCCCATGTGAAGTTATGGACCTGGATTTTTCTTGACTTTGAGCTTAGTCCATGCCCATGACAAAGCTCGAAATGGATACCCAAAATCAAGAGACACATCCGCCCGTTCGAGTAAATCGATCCTTTCATTCAGACATCTTCCTCTTTGTGCACAACCTCCAACACCTTCACCTTCACCATGGCTTCTCTCGTCAAAGGCCTCGCCAGTGACCTCGTGGGCTCTGCGGACGTTTGCAAGATCATGGCCGACTTTTCCAAGTGTATGGCGTCCGAGTACCTCCTCCCAAATGAGACCATCGCCTTTTCGATGGTCTCCACCAAGGAAGAGTTCACCTTCACCAACATGGCTCTGATCAAACTCGAGGGCGAGAGTGCCACCACAACACGCAAACTGGTGGAGCGCTACGACTACAAACACAACGCCATCAGTCACGTGAAGTTTGAAAGCGCAGGACACGTCGACCGGGACTGCGAGATCAAGTTCCACATCGGTGGTAAAGGGATGTCAATTGACATTGCGAAGGGCGAGCAAACGTCGGCTCAAGGGATCTACAAGGTGCTCGAACTGCTGAGCCGTGCACAGGTCTCCAATGAACGTCTCTGGGAGATCAGCACTCTAGGCATGAAACATGCCAGTGAGGCTTTGTACCTGACTGAAAACAGCGGCCAGACACTGCAAAAGCAGTCGGACGAAGCTACAGCTTGGCTGTATGAAGCGTACAAACGCACCCACCCACACTGCTACCGTGAAGTCATCCAAGCTGCGTTCTCGGACCTTCGCCTCACTGACAAGATGGCACAGTAGAGTAGTGTCGCTAAGCAAATAAACCAACGTTTTCCTTCAGACAGTGCAATGCTCTAGACTGCTGTAGAAGTTCAGTCGATCTTACAAGAGCCGACCAAGTGTGCGAGGTGAATCCGCAATATAATAATAATGTTATGCCAAGGCAGAGCGTCTACCTCGAGTAGATCAACGACACTGGTCCTACGATTGGCTGTGCGCCTTCATGGCCTCGTTGAACAAAATGTTCTCTATCATCTGATGACAAGAAGCAACGTTTGCCTCGGTGCCATGAAGCACAAAGTCTGTCAGCTCACCTGTAACTGCGCGTTCGTCCGACAATGAACGAATCGGAAGTGCTGGGGAGATAAGATAGCACGTTTGCAGCAGTGCAAACCGAGACGACATGGCCCGCGGGCGACGAATTACCAGGTATCCTTTCTCCTGAAACTCCGCCCCGTGCACAGGATTACCCGCAAAACTCACCGGGTCAATGTACGATCGCCACACGATCACCACACGACTTTCTTCCACGTATCGACGCACAATCTGCTTGACACGGTAATCCGCTTGCGTTCCTTTAGCGTGCAGCTCCATGCCGAAACTCTCAATAATAGTGTCATCCGTGGTCTCCATATTCTGCAACATAAATACCAAAAACGTTAGCGCATATGTCGAGTTCACCGTAGTTCGTATCTGCATGCCCTCTCGATACAAACAGCACCACCGTTCCAACCTACCTGAAGGTCCTTGTGATACAGGAACCGGAACGGCATGTGCTCCAACGATCTCGAAAAGTACCGCCACGCAGCAGCCCCTGTCGCAGCCACGTCGAACGGCAACACTTTGCTAGCAAATATCTTCATATACACACCATCCGCTCCTTCGTGCATTTCTGCGTCACTGAACGACGACTCCTTCGTGTCCAGACCGTTGTCGTGAAACACCGTGTCGACCTCTCGATATGCCGAGTCAATACCCGCCATAAGTTCCTGAAAAATACTCGCATCCGATCGATCCGGTACAGATCCGTGCATCCTTTTCAACCGTTGTCCCTCCCCCAAACAGCTCGCAATGGCCTGCAACACCACAAAATGCATCAGCACAACCTCCTCCCTCACCTCTCCACTTCCACGTACATTGGTCGTGGCGCGCGCCTGCAGCAGCTTCTCCAGACTCTTGGCGATCTTGATCTGTCCCTCCAACACCATCTTCAGCTGCCGGTTCTCTCTCTCCGACTTGAGTCGCTGCTCTAGCTGATGACTCGCCATCTCCTTCCACACAGCAGGCGCTTCCTCGTCCTCCTCGCGTCTCATCTCCTTCTTCTCTTCAGGAGCTTCCTCTGTGATTGCGGCGTGGACACAGCGCGTCTTCTGCAGCGCCTGGAGCTTCTGCTGCATGTCCGCCACCTTTTCTCGCAGGTACAAAAGCTCCCGACGCTCCTGATCGCGTACGCGGTTCCTCGTGCTGCTGCGCGACGTTTTGCAGCTCTTGGCGGCCGTCGCGACCTCCGATTTGCACGTAATTGCGTCCCCTTTGCGCTTCTTTTGAGGCATTTTGGCCGTCATCGCGCTGGGGTCCGTCGGGGACATCCCCTGGGCGGACGGCAGACCCCCCATGGCGATGGACAGCGCCGCCTCGTCTGTGCCCGCGCCCATGAACTCGTCCACGAAGCAGAGCGCCGCCGTGAAGGCGTCCGAGTCGTCCTCGAGCGCGATGGCCATCGTCTATTATAGTACCGGTGTTGTATG
>AUWJ02025130.1:0-10652 GCA_000468175.2 Phytophthora cryptogea
AGGAATCCAGCGAGCTCATCCTGAAGTGACTTCTCCGCTTCAGCGACTAGCGAGGACCCCAAAGTGAGCATGCATTGTCGACACCACTGGCCCGAAACGCAGCAGCGGTAAATGGAACGGAGCGCTGTGGCGTTAGCGCGACGTCTGCTCGACGCATTGCCGAGACCAGAGTGAGTGCGGACTGCACTCTGTCGAGTGGCAAAGTGGCCGATTACGATGGCCCACGAGAAGCGGCGTCGAAATCGGTCGCGTCCGGCTCCAGCGCCTTCAAGACGGCGTTAACTCGGCGAGGAGTTCGTTCGCGGCGCACAAATGCCGACATGGACGGAAAAGGCAACAAGATTTGAAGCCGCGGGCTCGAGGACCCGCGGAAAGCGCCACGGACTGCGCTGGGCGGCATCAAGCACTGCATTTGCGTTGTTGTCGCCCCTGTATGGATATGGCAACAGCGTGGTCGTTTGCACAGACGCGCGGGCTGCTTCGACACGCATTCATTGGAAACCCAAGATTGCCTTTTCGCGTTGACTCACGCTGCGTTCGCGGCAGGCCAAGCAAAGCGCCGACCAGCGCTCTCTCTCTGCATTGCAGCGCTCGGTCTATTGGCGCCACGTGCGAAGCGGGCAAAGCAAAGCGCGGCAACGACTGGCAGGCGGCCGACTTGGCGCGGGTCTTACTTTCGAGGCCCTCGAAACGCACCCCGGCTCTGTGCTTGAACTTTGGGAGCGCATAAACAGACCATATTATTCTGCGAATCTGATACCGCGACCGACTGGCCATTATGATACGTTAGGCCGGTCGGTCGCTGCAGCGGATCCATTCTTTTTTTGAGTGGCAACCTCGGAAAGCCGTGCGAGAGCGGATGCTGGCGCCCAGTTGGCCATGACCTTCTCCTGCTTGGGCTTTCGGCTTTCGTAGCCACCTGCACGTCCGCGGAAGGCGGTCAAAGCGCGGGCGACAATCCGTTTCGTCCGCTTCGAAAAACGTTGCACCGTACCGTACGAGATCTGGAGTGTCGTCCCCGGGGGATGCGCCACTAAACTGAAGCGAGAGCGGGTGGCCCAGCAGAATCCACTTGGACCCAATTGGCGCAGGGCCGTCGAGCCCGCGCGTGCTTTGCGGAGCTCCTTCCGCCTTCCACGGACCCAAGAGACAGAAGAGGGCTCCAGTCTGCGAGGTCACGCAGCTTTCGGGTTGGGGCCAGCTGCAGCGGGATGACGCATTTGATGGTGTGGCGCACGCGAAAATCTTTGAAAAGAAACGGCGCCCCATCACCACTTTGCCGGAAACACCCGAAGGCGCCTCACTTGCCAACGTGCTCGATCGGCGTCACGTGACCATCATTCCCATGCAGTCGCACACGCTCAAGCGCACCATCTCCAAGTGCTCCATGAGCAGCGCGGACGCGCCCGACGCGCTGCTGGCCTGCAAGAAGCTGGCGGCGGGGCTGGCCAACGAGCCGGTGCTGCTGCCGCGCCGCTGTGCGCCGCCGCTCGACGACGAGGAGCCCGAGCGCTCGCCCGGCGTGATGCCAGCCAAGATCTCGTTCCCGGGGCTGGCCGCTGTGCTGCCCGCCAAGACGCCCGAGGACCGCCACGGCACGGACGAGATCTCGGCGTCCCGGATGCTGTCCGTGGTGCTCGACTACCTGCGGGACGTGGCCCACTACTGCCAGCGCGCCGTGTCGTGGAGCTTCCTGCAGCTGCGTCAGATGCTGCAGTCCGTGCCGTTCGCCGTGGGCCAGATGCAGAGCGTGGTCAAGGCGCGGCTCGAGCTGTCGTGGCCGCTCGTGGCCGCCTTTGTGCAGAACGTGGCGGACTTTATCAGCGACGAAGACATCCGCGACGCGTCCGTGGGGGAGCTCGCCGCCTTCCTGCAGTCGTGCCAGGGCGCGTGTCCGAGCGGCAACATCTGCGCCAACCTCTTCGCCTTCTTCCGTGACGTGCTGGCGCAGTTCAAGCAGTTCCTGACCAAGCGCTGGCTGCAGAGCGGCCGCATCAGCTTCCCGTGCGAGTTCGGCAAGAAGTCGGACTCGCTCTTCCTCTGCATGGAGTGCCATCGCGAGCACATGTAGACAAAGGGACACAAGGGGGGGAGACCCAAGCAGTGCGCTGTCTCCGCCCGCTTTTTTAGCAACCCACCTCCGCTTTTGGAGGTGGCGTATCATGTACAGAAGGAAGGGACCGGACGGTGTAGTGCAGGCAGTGGACGCCTCTTTTGCTAATATCAAACCATAATTTATTCATCCACTCGAGATGCGTCGAGCTGCTCTAGCTGCAGGTGCAGGTGCTGGGACAGCGAGATGTCGCGGCGCGCGGCGTGGAGTAAGGGCAGCACCACGCGCAGCGGCAGCTTGTAGCGCGTCATGAGCAGTGCCGCGCACACGCCGATGGACGTCGAGAGGCCGCTACTGCAGTAGAGCAGCAGCGCGTCGGAGGATGCATTGAGCAGCGCGTCCAACGCAGCAACGATGCCGGCGAGTTCGCCGCACGAAGAGGAGGACGCGGCCACGAGCTGCTGCATCCCGTCGACGCGCGCCACGGCGTCTTCGAATTGCTGCCGCGGCAGGTCGAAGAGCGTCACGACGTGGAGCGAGCGCGCGGACGCACGGGAGTCTCCGCGCGTCAAGCGCGTCTCCGGTCGAGCGGTGGTGGTGCAGTACACGACGTGTCGGACGTCGCGCGCATCCAGCAGCTCCGTGTACGTCAGCGTGTCCGTTGACCCGATCCAGATACGCGGCGCGACGAGCTGCAGGTCGTTCAGGACGCCCACGCGCACATCTTCCGGAGCGACGCGCGCCCAGTTCTCATTGACGTCGAAGCGCTCGCTCTCGGCGCAGTCGCTCCACGCCAAGCGGAGACTGTCGCGCGCGTGCACCATGACGCCTTCGTGCGTGACGACGTGGGCCACGAGCTGGCGGAAACTCGCCAGCTCCTCGCGGAAGAGTCTGCGCGTCCACGCCGCGTCGTCCTGGCCGCCGTCGTCCGCAGGCAGCGCCCGCTCCAGCTCCGCGTACGCGATCAAGACGCGCAGGTTGCGCATGAGCTCCGTGGCCCAAGCGGCGGCCGTTGCTGGATCGCCGACATATTGCGGAGCCTTCAAGTTGAAGCGGATCCTCAGTCGTTTGCGCTACTGCAGATACCGCGGCATGGCGGAGCCCGTGCCCGCGATGTAGGCGCGATACTCGCGGCCGATGTAGGACTGCGGAATGCCCGCCACTTGAAGTTCAAGCGGACCAGGTGCAGAGGGCGGTGCGGCGCGCACGCTCGAGCTCGCGGACGGGGCTCTGCTGGCTACGTGACTCACGTCGTGAGCCCCTCGGACGGCGGGCGTGGAGGTTGCGGTCGGTAGTGCCGGTTTGTGCTGCCGGTGCGCGGGCGAAGCTCCTGCGCCGTGGCAATGGGGCCCCTTGGGAGTTGAAATGGCGGCTGGGAACTTGTCGACGATGGTTTGCTGCTCGATCTGGTGCTGGGTCCACCATTCCGACTGCGGGACGTACCACGCGCCGTAGTGCGTTTTCGGAGGGGACTTCGGAGCTCTGTTGCGGCCTGGAGAGGGTGGTGCTGCTGGAAGACGCAAGTCGTGACGTCGCCGACGTCTTGGGGACTTGGGCGGACTGGATGACGTCGGACTGATAGCTGCTGCAGTCGGCAGATCCGTTGAAGGGACCACGTTCTGCTTGCTGCTCCGTTGGCGGGTTACGGTCGTGGTCGACAGGAGTTGACGCGGAGTGCACGACCGCCGACCCAGCACGATGTTGCTAGTCGACCGCATCCGACGAGGAGGAGAAGGAGACAACGTTAGTAGCCGCTCCGGCACGTCCGCGGCCGACACTGCACCGGTGGTCTTCTGCCAGAAAATGCGTGGTCCTTCGTCTTCCTGGTTGAGTTTTTGGAGTTTGCGTCGCTGGCGCCGCTTCCTGTCGTCGGTGTCGTCAACTTCGTCTTCATCGTCTTCATCGTCGTCGTCGAGATCGTCGGGATATCCGCTTTGGCTGCTAATGGACCAGAGAGCAGTGAATCTACGCTGTCTCGCGGAGAACCCAGTCTTGGGTATGTTGGGCTCGATTCGCAAGGCTGTCTGGATGATAGAAGGCTTGTGCGACCTCGCGCGTTGAGACTTTCGTGTGGAATTAGCTTTCGTATTTTTCTCGGGCTCTGGTTGTCCAAGGCGTGAATACATTGGTTCAACGGCGAGGGATTCCATGTCGGCCAGGATTCGATCAAGCATGGCTTGACGCTGGGTTTCACCCATGAGATCGTTCAATGTTCGGCTTGCTCGAGGACTCTCAGGAAGGTTGCTCTCCTGTTGAGGGGCTGTTTGGCTTGTGAAGGTAACCTCGTCCGCTTCGATCTCCTGCATTTTAAACATTTGGAATAGTCGAGACGGTGATCCCTGGTGGCTCATTTTCTCGTGTTTGGTGGGGCCCTGAAGGATATCGGCATGCAGTGTCTGTGGTATGATTGGATTGACAAGTAATGTCTTTCGTTGGGGTGACCCAAATTGTGGTGGCTTCGGGTTCTTGTGCTGCAGGAATCGCCATTGAACTTCGAGACAATTGCTGGTCGGCGGTGGGATATCTCGATTTCTATGCGTCAATGGGCTTTCTCGATGCCTTGGCGATAGTGCGTCAACGTTCATGAGTGTGATTGTCAGGAAAATGACGAGGTGCTGGAAACGCTGGCCAAGTTGTGCACAGGAAGTTCCCTAAAATTAGCGGAATTGGTGAAGGAGGCTGCGCCTGTCGAGATGGTTTTAGACAGCCCACCTTTGTGTCAACTCGAGAATTGAGCCATGGAGTCACCCCATGATGATCTTTTCCTTGGCGATGCAGACAACCAAGGCGTAAGCTTCGGTGAGACCGATTTTGCCGCGATTAACTCTTCAGAAGAAAGTGAGGGAACTGGAGTCATAGACTATGGCTTGCCTGAAGCTGTAAATGAGGTCGCTCCTGCTGCGTTAGACCAAAATCCAAACCTGCCTACGCGAAAAGTGCACTCAGCAGCACCGACTTCGACTGAGTTTGGTCGTGGTGGCAGATATGAAGATATGCCTCGACCGTATACGTCTGCTGGTTTCGACGACCCGCCATCGCCTAGAAGTCGGATGGCACAACAGCGCACGAAAAAGTATTCCGCTTTACGAAAGAAAACAGCAAAAACCGGCGATACAACGGATCAAGAGCGACCTCGATCAGCAGACGTCAATGAATGGGGAGACTTTGACACAGATCGCTTACTTCGGGAAGATTTCGAGCAACACGCAGACCAGTCCAATCAAATTTTAGATCCATTGGATGGTCAGCGGGCTAGATCACGAAAGAGTCGACGAGCTACACCAGCGACAGCTTCTCCACGACCGAATCCTTGGGAGGGTTATCTCTACCTGAACGGAGACAGTAAAGAGACTTCAAAACCACCCATGCAAGTGCTTCGCCAGAAACCAATTGAGATTTTGAATTTGGACTTCATGGCTCACAAAGATCAAACGTCCGGAAGAGCAAGCACGACACCGAAGCCTCTGCTGGACCGGGCATCGTTGGAGAGACTGGCCTCGTCACATTCGCGACCAACAGCGTCGTGTGCTTCTTTCAGACCGACGACACCAACTCCTCTGTTTGGAACTGAGATCCTAGCTACACCAACTAACCGAGCTGCCATCTTCGCGCGGTTCGTTAATCTGTGGTCTCTCATTTCGCCCCGCTCAACAAGTTCACCGACTGAGCCGCCTGGTGATTCGGTAGGCCCTGATGGAGTTGAGACGAGATCTTCGTTTGAATGCAGCATGGCAATGGTGAAGATTTGCAAAGCGGTCGGGATATCGCTAACGCCGTCGGCAGCTACGCGGCTTTCGTTCTGGTACACACACGAAAACGGAGTCGACTTCGAGTCATTTTTCGACCTGGTGATTCAAGGCGCAGTCCAGCCTGCTCTCCACCATTTCAACTTAGACAACTCGATTGATGAGTACGTGTCAGCGCTAGACACCATCGTCCAGAGTCTCGTTACAACAGCTCCAGCTCGGCGCCGCAAAAAAGACAAGCTGGTACCACCAAGTTGTCCAGTTCGCGTGAAGGAACTGGATGAAATCGAGCCCGTCTTCTTGAGTTGGAAAGCCGGCATCACTCCTCGGTTTATGCAGACCACTGAAGACCCTGGCCCACCACCCACAAGAGCTTTGGTTACGGCGGAGAAGGTGCGAAGAGCTTTAGAGGCTTCCGCTAGTCAACGGATGTTGGCGCGCCAACTTCCGACGGAAGAAGCTCGAGTCACTCACGTTGAAAACATTCGCCGCAAGGTTCGGCTTCACAAGTCGTGGAAGTTCTCCAGCGATAGTAACGTTGACGACCGAGGTGTCAATAGCCCAACGACTCCAGTGTCTCGTGATAGCTTGGCTTCAAGTCATGAAAATCAAACTGCAGCTTCTCGGGCTGCTGAGCTTTCCGTCATGTTTGAGCACGCCCACTCAGTGGTTCCGACGAGCGCTGGGGTGGCGTCTGCTGGTGCTCTTCCTCAGCAGGATAGAGATGAACTCGAACATGTCGTTGAGCCATTCAATGCCACGGATGCAAAGGAACTTATTCCTGAGAACGAGGCAAGAACGGAGAACGACCAAGTTCTTGTCTGTTGCTCGTGCTCCGTTCGAAGTGCAGTGTTATGGTGCTCTTCGTGCTTCACCGTCAACTGCCAGAAGTGCTGGCAGGAAGCTCACTCGTGTACAGTTGACATGTCAATGGTCTTATCAGCGTCGTCATCTGCGAAGAAGCCGTTGCTAGGACCTACGACGCTCGTTATCCAGAAGAAACGCTGCGGTAGCGCAACCCCCCGTCCTCCTGTCGCCATGATCTACCTGCCGACAAAAGCGATAATCTCCGGGACGATTGCAAAAGGGAACCCGATCGTTCGTCACCGACGGAGAAGCTCCAACCAAACAGCTTCCAGTGCTACGAAGGACGAGGTCCCCGCCATTGTCGCCAACGCCATCTTGCCGTCACTGCACAAAAGTCGCTCGGACAGCAAGATCCCGAGACATCTCGCGCATCCTCAAGTGGAAGACACGACTTCTACGACCGCTGATCTCTTGAAATCGCTCATGCTGCAGATGGCGCCGACCACGCCAACACCTGAAAGTCGGTCTACCGGATCCCACACATCGATGGAGTCGGCCACGCGACTGCAGAAACATCACACTCCATTACGCCCGAAACTCCATCTCGCCCCAGTCTCATTCGATGCAGAATTGCTGCTTTCCCACACACCAGACCGACATTCCTAAGTCAATAGTTGCCTTTTATTTTGCTTCAACATACGTATCCAGTCAATTAGGAAAGGCTCACATAAAATATTAGAAACCAAACACACGGAATCAGTCAAGATGTCGGATCTCGTCGTGGAGGCTGGCGCTGGCGGCGCATTCGACGCCTCGTCCTCCGATCCAGAGACAGCGGAAGCTTTGCGTGAACAAGGCAACGCGTTTTTCAAGCGTCGCCAGTTCCAGGAAGCCAAAATCAAGTATTCTCAAGCGATCGAGCTGCAACAGTCTAACCATTTGCTGTATGGCAACCGATCTGCCGCTTTTCTCCAGCTAGGAGAGCACCAAGCGGCACTCCAAGATGCAGAGAGAGCTGTGGAGTTGGCACCTACGTGGACAAAGGTGGAACTGCTGTAAAAAGTGAAATATTGACCAAGTTACGAGTCTTCTAATGCAGAATTGACAATTCCAGGGTCATCTTCGAAAAGCGGCGGCGTGCGAGGCGCTGCAGCTCTGGGACGCTGCCGGCGCTGCCTACGAACAAGTTTTGAGTCTGGAGAAGAATAGTGTGTCGGCGGAAGTGAAGAAAGCGGTCTCAAGACTGCGGACGGTCAAGTTGAAAAGTGACAAGTCGGCGGTGAAGAAAGGCTTCCTGTCGGGTAGGAACAAGTCCTCCATTTACTCCGAGAAGGAGGATATGGCTGAGGATTCCGTGCAGCGGTCCTGGAAGTGTATGCTAAAGAAGTTGCTGGACGGTTGCAATAAGAGAGGAGTCAACAGTCAAGGAGAGAGTGTGGTGCTGGACGACGGCGTGTTCGCCAAGCTGCTGCAGGAGGACGAGTTCCAGCGGCTGATCTATCCTGGAATCCCAAAGGAACAGCTTGTCCACGCCCCGAAGAGTCTGCAGAGGTTGCTGGAGGACCCATGGTATGAACAGGAGCTCTTGGCATTGATGCCCAAAGTGCAGACCAAAGCGGCCAGCGTCTTGACTAACGTGAAGAAGCGAGGAGCAGCTCAAGGCGAGATCATGGACCCGGCGACGGAGCGAATGCTCTTGCCGCAAGTGCTGCAAGAAGCATTCGGTCGAGAGGTGCTGGCGATGGTGCACCGCGTGAATTATCAGAAACACGTCAAGCTGGCAAACGACTCGAGGCTGCTCGCGGACCCGAACTCCGACTTTGCGTCGTGGGATCAGCTGGACGACGAGTTCCTTGACGAGTTGGTGGTGGAAAAGAGCAACGTACGCGGTGTGGCAGTCATGGACGAGTTCATGGGCGAGGAGTGGACGCAGCTGCTGCTGAACGACGTGTTCCGAATGGCCAAGAGCGGCTCGCTGTTGTCTACTGCGC
The DNA here is from genome assembly GCA_000468175.2 of Phytophthora cryptogea. Lineage (NCBI taxonomy): Eukaryota > Oomycota > Peronosporomycetes > Peronosporales > Peronosporaceae > Phytophthora > Phytophthora cryptogea. Next base: position 8,598 of record AUWJ02025130.1, read on the forward strand.
CGAACGTCGACGCCAAGCACGTGCTGAGTCGATATAACACAGGGAACCAAACGGAGGCGCTGCCAGGCGCGAAGCTCCGCTTTGTGGAGCATAAAGACTGTACAACGGAGTATCCTGCGCTGGCCGAGCTCATTGAGAAGATGCATGCGTTGCCGTACGAGATGAACAAGAAGCGACCGGAGAAGATAAAATTGTGTGCTCAATTCGTGCACTGCACTGCCGTCCTGCAGCTACCAGCAGGACATCACCAGCCACTGCGTCTCGATTGTGGGGTGGGAGACAAGGACAACGGATTCAAGTTGACATGCGTCTACTTTTTCAACGCGGTCGAGTCGCGCGTAGCGGAGCAGAATCGATCGACACTCAAGCTGCGAACGAGTCTGAGCGAAGACGCTGTCGTGCGAGAGATTGATCCGGTGCCCGACCGCCTTGTCGTCTTCCGCAGTCAATCCGTGTTCAATGAGATCACGGTTGTGCCCGACGGCCAAGATCTCTTCTACCTCACGTTCTGGATCCACGGCCAAGACTTGCAATAGCAGCAACCTAGATCCTGTAGACTAAAAGTTGTTATACAGGCTGAGGCTAATGAGCTTTGTTGCTAGCTTTAACTTGATGGCAAAACCGCGTTTTGGTGGCGAGGAGACCTTGGAGCGCGTAGATCACTCATGCGCCTCAGTCCTCGAACTTCTTGTTACACCGACAGGTATACACCTGAAAATAGCTCTTTCAGCTAACACGGCGCGTAGGGACAGCTTGAGAGTCTTGTCATCTTCTGCTCGCCAAAATGGTCCAGCACAGCTCTCTCGGCAAAAACGTCCTGCACGCAGAACTAAGCTGACAACAGTTAGGAACAAATGCAAGCCCGAAAACGGCCACTTTGAGCTCATGTTTTGAAGACCTCGTTCGCCGACGGAACTCGAGCTCTGACCAACCCTCGGTGTCGAGGTGTCTTAACCCTTTCTGGCTGAGCACTGCTCAGAACAAGCGCAGTGAGTAACGTCTGAGCTCAAGAAGAGGCCGGTCTCAACCTGCAAGCCGGAGACGTCACTTTATCGCCCCCACCCTCGTCTGAGTTATCTGGAAACGGCTGACGCGCTCTCTTTGTGCTCGGACTTTCCCCAAGGTGATGTGTGTGTGCTGCCAGAATCGGCTTCTAAAAAGGTGAAAGCATTCACGTTCGACTCGCTCCTCTTCGTTTTTTTGCCTTTGCATTAATGAGACTTTCGCCAAGGAAGTCCTCGTTCCAACGCAATGCGTAGACTCGCCATAACAGTCATGGGCTATTCGCTTTAGCTCAGCTAAGCGCCGAAGATGTCCAACGAATTCCGGCCAGCTCCAAGCGTTACTGGCGACTCATTCGCGAGAGGTAGTTTTTATGCCTGAATGTGCTGGATCGAGCAAGGAGCGCCTTCTCATATCTTGGAGCGAGAAGAGATGAACTGCTGCCTGGACCCTATTCAAATGCAAGTGGTTGCTGTGTGTGAGAGCTGGAATGGTTGATTCCTGCTAGCAGAGCGCATCGATGACTGTTGTGCTTGACAAGTGCACATTGGCCACGGAAACAACAACTCTTCCCCTGTGAGCTGGCCGAAAAAGATACTTTCGGGCCCGACCAGATGCATGCGTTCAACACCTTCAACATGCGGCTGCTCTAGAAGGGTGCGAACAAACGCATCGTGGTGAGCTGAAATGGTTGCTACATGTAGATTAAGGGAGTTTGGTTGCAATGTACGGGCGCTAGACGACCGAGATGGTGCCGCTTCCGAGTGCCATCCGACTGCCGTTCATGAGCTGCACCACGCGCTCGAGTGACCCGAGTACTCGACGGAGCGTCTCGAGCAGCTGTAGACTCACCTGCAGACTACTCACGTAGCCTGTGCGGTCCACCACGAACGTGTAGGTGCCGGCGACGGCGGTGGTGCCAGTCACGAGCGGCTGCACGAGATGAGGGTCCATTTGTCCGGTCTTGAGACTCGGGAAGAGCGTGGCGATGGTCTGGCGATGGAAACGGAGATACAGCATGACCTCGACCACGACCATGACGGAGTGGTCTCC
>KV742992.1:0-13453 GCA_000468175.2 Phytophthora cryptogea
TGAAGGCAGAGTACGAGCTGCCGTACGACCCGTCAACAAGGTACGAGAGGGGACCGAGACTGCTATCACTCTGTTTTACTGGTTCTAATGCTATTGTGTACGTCCGTTGCAGCTTGAACACTGCATTGATCAAGTCTCTTCAACGTGCCGGCAAACTCGTCATTGTGGGCGAAGCACTCTCGCACTGCGTAAACTTCACTGTGCGTGATCTCGTGGCTTCGTGGCCAGCTGACAGGCTCAGTGATCTGGTAATTCTGACGGACTGCTCGTCGCCGGTTGCTGGGTTTGAAGCGGAGGCGCAGGTACGAACTCGTTTTATCTGCTGTGTCTTTTTCCTGGAATCGATCGCTCAAGTTTTTTTATATTGACACACACAGGAATTCCTGAGCGACATGGCAGCGAAGGGTTTGACCCTGATGACGTCCTCGGAGTTCACTGTATAATTACCCGGGACCAATACGGCGATAGCTGCTAGAACTACTTCCTGAAAAGAGTTCCGTGATAGTAGTAGTAGATTAGACCCAAGGGCTGTTGGTGTGTTTAAACCAAACTGTCGGCGATCTACATGTCGGTGGACTGTACTAGCATACGTATTATAATCCGAGACGAAGCTGAAATAATTCAAATGCAGTACATGTAGAACAAAACCCTCCATTCGCGTCAAACCTTGGGCTTGTCCTTGATACGATCCGTGCGTAGGAAATTCGAGTAATCCCAACCGACCTTGGAGGTTTGTCCACTAGCCACTTGCTGTACAATTTCTCTGAAAAGCTATATTTTGGAAGCGAGTGGTGCTTCGTCAGACCTTCTGAGGGTCCAGTGCCCGCTCTTGGCCGTCACTGTCGAGCTCAAGTTCGGCCTCGGGCGCATCGTAGCGCAAGCGTCTCGCGATTCCGTTGGTACGACCAGCGTCAATGGACTGGACCGACGCTATCTTCGACTCGGTCACATGAGTACCCGGAGTTGATTTGATATTTGTTTGGCAACTCGAGTATCTCCGGTTTAAGACGGCCGACAGGAATGAGGCGATTGCTGCCGAGCTTTGCGGGAAAAAAGAACGTGACGGTGGCAGTGCACCTCGTCGGGAGGCGAAGCTACACAGACACTATTCTTTCCTAAAAAGTACAACAAACGTGCCTTTGACTTCTATCTTCCTCGCGTCGTCCACGACTCCAGACTAGAAACATCCCGGATGGAAACTCACTTGCTGGTTGAAGACGAGAATTTCAGTCCACCTTCAGGGATTTCGTTTCCTCCCGAGCAGCTCTTTCGACGTCACTTTCGAATCCGGTAGCGCAATTCTTCTGGTCGGGGTTCAAACTTGCCGAAGTCAGCAACAGCGCAATAACCCATGAAGTGATCAACACAAATCTGGAGTGAAGCATGGCGCGAGTGCATGCATTTTCATAATCCAGACGCGAGTGTGTACAGATTACAATGCCATTCGCCATTGTACACAATGGTCCGCGCAAAGAAGACACTTTTCGCCACGCGCACACAGTCACCGCCACGTCGGCCTTGTCGGCGTGATGCGCATGATCGCTCATGCGCGACTAGCGCTTTTTGACGCATGCACGAGGCAAAGTCTCACTTCAAAGTTCTCAGCTCAACACTCAAGTCTTTATCTGCACAATGTTCGGCACCAAGCTCGCGTTCGTATTTTCGTGCTTGGCTGCGCAAACGGCCCCGACGTCGAGCACTGTGTACATCAGCACGCCACCCACCAACTGCAGGAGAACGACGTGGACACTTCTGCCTGTTTGACCAACAAATTCAATGCAGGCGGCATTAGCCTCTTGGTCATTGACCAGCAAGTGAGTTTCCACCCTGGAGGCTCGTTGGCCATTGCCACTGCCAACGGAGATGCCGCTCGCATCGCCTCTTTCATCTCGAACCACACGTCCGAGCTGGATCAAGTCGTGCTCACCATGGACTCGCACCAACGATACCACATCGCTCGGAGAACGCCACGGGTGACTCGCCAGAGCCATACACTACCATCTACGCGCAGAGCATTTCGGATGGTGCGTGGCGACCCCGTGACGCGAGCTTGCACGACTACGTGCTGGCATATACGCAGTCACTGGAAACTAGTGGCAAGTTCTCACTCACCATTTGGCCGGAGCACTGCCTCATCGGTTCGACTGGACACAATATCGTCTCGAACGTATTGGACGCGGCCTTGGAGTGGACCAAGGAGTCACTGAAGCCGATTCAGTATGTGATGAAGGGCAGCAACCCGTTCACGGAGCACTATTCGGCACTCCGGGCGGAGTACGAGCTGCCGTACGACCCGTCCACGAGGTAATGTGGATCAACTTGTGAGGTGGTAGTTCAGTTTACTTAACTGTGCAACGTTCCCCCTGTAGTCTCAACACGGAACTGATCAAGACGCTGCAGCGCTCGAGTAAGCTCGTGGTCGTGGGTGAGGCGCTTCCGCACTGTGTCAACTTCACTGTGAGAGATCTGGTGGATCAGCGATTTGATCATCCTGACGGATTGCTCGTGCTACGAAGCAGAGGCGGAGGTACGAATTAGTAAATGTACTTGCAACGATTGCAGCGGGGACTCACGCATTTGGTTGTTGATGCAACAATTTCTGAGCGACATGGCGGCCCTCGGTCTCACTCTCACGACGTCCGTCGAGTTGGACATATAGATGAGTCAACTGAATGCAACGAGTGTACTGTAGCCATGTCACGTGAAGTGTTTCTGTCGGCGGTCTCTGCTTGCCAAGCATGTTGCTGTCCCGCACAGAGAGCGTCCGACAAAGTGCAGAGCGCGTGCCTTCGGAGGGTCCTGCCGCCCGCTCTCGCTTCGTCACGACGTTCAGCCCCATGAGCGCCACACGTCACATCACGCCGCCCCCTTTCCGGCGTGCAATTGTATCTCGATGTCTCCATGCGAGTCAACAAGACCCCACCACCAGTGTCCTCCGTCCCCGTCGTCTACACTGCTGCATGAATCGATACCTTTACAACTCAATCTGTATCGCTTATCCCACTTCTTCGTTCCATTATACTCTATCCCTCTCATAACACATACTCACTTCTGATTGGTCCCACGCCGGCCCCCCACGACGGTCTCACATACGTCATTCGCCAAGTCTCGTCGTAGCGCCCAAGTCCCTCTCTTAGACCGCACGCTTCCCATGACGGAAGCGGCCCCCGCGACGGGCGCGCAGCCCCAAGCTGCAGCCAACACGAAATACTACATGAAAAATGCCGTTTTCTCCATGGTCTCATTGTATTTGGCCCACCAATTCGCGGGCTACATCTCGAACCGGGAAGACCCCATCGCGTGCGAACTCCACGTGAACGACCACGCGTGGTTCGGCGAGAAACGCTACGAGTCGCTGCGCTTCTTCGACCCCAAGAAGACGCACCACGAGACGCAGTACGTGGCCATGCGTGACGGCGTCGACCTGGCCGTGGACTCGTACCTGGCCGACTACTTGTGGGACAAGCAGCAGAAGGTGCCCACCGTGCTCTTCCCCACGCGCCACGGCCGCGGCTACACGCTCGACTTCCCCTTCAACCTCTTCACGCGCTACGAGCGCAAGTTCACCAACCCGCGCGTCAACGCGTACGTGCAGCGGTTCGTCACCAACGGATACGCGTGGGTCTCGGTGGACGTTCGCGGGACGGGCGCGTCGGCCGGCTCCAAGACGCACGACTTTGCAGATGCAGAGGTGCAGGACGCGTACGACGTCATTGAGTGGATCACGCAGCAGCCCTGGAGCAATGGACAAGTGGCCGCGTTCGGCCAGGGACTCGACGGCGTCGGGGCGCTGCTGGTGGCGGCGAGCGGCCACCCCGCGCTCAAGGCCGTCTCGGTCAACAGTGCGCCGGTGGACGTGTTCCAGGACGCGCTGTTCCCTGGAGGTGTCAAGAACGAGAAGGCGTTGAACGACTGGGCGTCGTTCACGGGCGCCACGGACCGCCAGATCCGCTGGGACAGTATCCCGACGTTCAAGCCGCGCCTTATGCTCAAACACTTCGGTGGCAACGTCTACCGCGTGGACGACGATGACGCCAAGTTCGACAACTACATTTACCAGCACACGAAGAATCCGGACCTGGCCAAGGAGCTCAAGGACGTGCACTTCCGTGATGACAAGCTGGCCTCCATTGGCGTCACGCCCGAGCAACTGGATGCGATCCGCCACCTGAGTGCCATTGCTGCTTCTGGTGTTGCGCTGCAGACCTCGGCCGGGTTCTTCGACATGGGCGTGGCGCGCTCCAGTATTTTGCTGTTCAAGTACCTGACCAACACGCTGGACGCTGACACGGCTTCGCTGCTGCCTCCTCTTCCGAAGGAAGCTCTTGAGGCGGTGAAGAAGGATGCGACGCACCACCGCCTCACGCTTGGACCGTGGAGCCACGCCGGTGTCGACAACGCTGATCCGTTTGCCCAGTCCAAGCAGAAGTGCTTCTACCACTTGGATGAAGTGAGCCGCTTTTTCGACCACCACATGTACACTAACCGCCGCAAAATCACCAAGATCGAGGACGAGCTGCCCGTGCACTACTTCACTATGGCACACAACCGCTGGAAAGAGTCGAGTTCCTGGCCGCCGGCTTACTTGAGCGACGAGGTGTTCTACCTTGGCGCTAACCAGGAGTTCCAGGCCGAACCGGAGACCGAAGTGAATGAGGTGGCTCTGAATGTTTCGACCAAGCCGACCCTGGACGCTGTTTCACGCTGGGATATGTTGGATCACCTCTTTGGTCTTCGTCCGATGTACTACCACGACCGCGCGCCTTTGGCTGACCAGTACCAGACGTTCCTGACCCCGGAGTTGCCTTTGACGGAGATCACGGGTGAAGCAGAGCTGCGTCTCTTCTTCTCGGTGGACCAGCCGAATGTCAACCTCGTGGCGTACCTGGAGGACGTTGACTACACGACTCCGTTCCCGAACGAGAACAAGCGTCCCGGCGTCACGTACATCACGGAGGCATTGCTGAACCCGGTGCACCAGACGCTGCGTCCGGACTCGCATGTGCACTCTTTCAAGCGTGGTGATGGTCGTGAGATTGTCCCTGGCCAAGTCTACGAGGCTGTTTTCCGCTTCGAGCCGACCTCGTACGTCGTGAAGCGTGACCACCAGATCCGCGTGTCTGTCGGCGTTGCCAGCCCGCCCGACTTCGGTTCGGCCGGCGAGAAGGAGGCTACTAAGCTCACGATTCACTTCGGAGGTGCCTACCCGACCAAGCTGACGCTGCCGTCGTACACTGGCGTGTACAATGCCAACGTTGTGCCCCGTGCTGAGGTGGTTGACGACTTGGAGACCATCCCGACGGAAGCTACCGACAAAACTTCCGAGGAGGAAGTCGTGGACGAGTTCGCCGATGAGCCTGAAGTCAAGGACGAGCTGTAGGTATGTAATAAGCACAAGTCATTCCTGAGTGCTGTCATTTCAAATACATAGATCGTTGCTGGTTACTAATGGTAGTCTATTGAGTGTTGTCAAGCAAACAGCAGTATCTGTACGCTGACGACGACCTGCGTAACAGTATCCAGCACGGGTGCAAGCTCGTAGGTCATCACTGGGAAGTTCTTGAGTTGTGGTCGCAATGCTGCGAGCATCACGTCCACATCCACGAGTCCAGTCTCTCCATCGGCAAAGCAATCGTACAGCTGATCCCATTCCAGGACTGTCAAGGAGATACCAGCACCTCCTTCCGTACCAAGTGCTTGCTCCATCTCTCGTCGAGTTAGCATAATCTTGGCTTTTGATCCGCCAGTCTTGGTAAGCGCCCCGAACAACGCGTGACTTGCACGAGCCACATCCACCTGCCACGCTGTGTCTGTGAACTCCCACAGCAACTGACGCATCTTCAAAAGTATCGGTCGAGACAACTTTGCTTCGACTCGCAGTTCGTTCTCATCGGACGAATCGAAGCCGTCGTCAATTTCGATCTTCGAGCGAGTGTCAACAATGCCCGTGATCACTTCCTTCTTCGTGTAAACGTTTTGCAAGTCCATTCGCAGTTTACCGTACACTTCAGCTTCAATACAGCCAGCAGAGAGCTCGACGTTCTTACCAATCCATTGAACAAAGTGGTCGCAACTCATTTCATGCGCCGTCGCGCCTGAGAGTTGAAAGCCCCAGCGATGACCATCTTCGTCCATGTAAAGCGAGTGCACTGTCAAATTTGACGCAGCAATCGGATGAAGCTCCGCGATCAATGAACGAGCGCTGAATCCTCGGGAGTAGAGGTTCACGGGCTGCGAAAAAGACCCAAGGTGGCCTCGGGACGTAAGCGTAAGAGAGACGGCAGCGATCGGCGCCTGACGTGAGAGCTCCAACATGCCTTGCATTTTTCGAGCTCGTGCAGACACCGTGACGAGGTCGTGGCACACGCCTAGTGCACCTGAAATCTGTCGAGTCAGAATCGGCAGCGTGCTGAGCTGTTCACTTCGACTTCCGGCAGCCACAGCTGAATGATCACGAGGAAAAAGCAAGACCAGAACGCCAACGATTTCCTGTCCGTAGCTGCTCCACACAGGACACGCCACCACTGCATGTCGGATAAACCCCAGTCGGACATCGGAGCGCGTTGCTTTCATCGTATACTTGTCGACACGAGGTCTCGAACGTCGACCTGCTGAAGTTGGCTTGAAAGCAGTGCCGCCACCTTCGAGTTGGCTATCGACTGAACTTCCTGCGTCTCCTTCGTCAACTTCGTCGACGATCCAGCTCTTGACAATAACGGCACTCCCACGCATCAGTACTTGTTGAAAGATGCCCTCACTTGTTGGTGCACGGAGTGTCTGATCTGTTACAACTGAAAGCTTTCGTGATTGTGCACCCAGCGACGGGATGAAGCTCATTCCAGTCGCCCCCCGAGCATCGGTCGCGACGTGATGCATATTCTTGGTAGAACTTTGAGGTGTTGATCTGGCTGCATGTGACGCTGCAGCTTGCGGAGATATCTTGGACGACCACATGTGACGCTCGCACTCTTTATCACAAGGGTATTTGCTTTCCTCCCACAAGTAAAGATGAGCCGTTGTGTTGGCGTCGAAAATGCTCACGCAGGCGTTGTAGACTGCGTTAATGACGCCAATGACACTCATTTCCTTGAAAAACGACATGGATGCGTCGAGTAGCAGAGCAATTTGCTCCTTCTGACGTAGCATCCGCTGCTTCTCTAAAATGGCAGCCAGCACACTGCAGCTTTGACTCTGGACGATGGACAGGAACAAATCGTGCTGGTCGAAAACATTCTTACGTCCCTTGATGTTCACGAGTTGGAGCAAGCCCACAAGCTTCTGGCCAGAGTCACTTGCTGTTGGTAAAGCATTTTCATCACCGCTTTTGGAGAATTTGTTCATCCCTGATAATAAACCTTCCGAGTCATCCACAACCAACGGGGCAAAGAGCACATTCCGTGCAGGAATTCCAATCAAACTGTCAACAAATGCGTTGAACGATCCTGCTTTCCCAATGTCGTTGACAATGGTCAGTTGTTGTGAACGAACCGCCTCTTCCATCAGAGACCCAGCGTAGGCGGATTCAGACAGAGCGATCCGATAGCGGCGTTTGTGGTGGAAAGTCACGAGTTCGTGGGTGTCTGGGTCTACCACGTACACAGCAGCTCCTTCAACTCCAATGATCTGCTCCGCTGCAGTTCCTAGACTTATAATGGCTTCCACGAGATCTCCATCGGAGATCAGTTTGCCCACATTCCAGCAGAGCTCCTGGTTTCTCTGGAAAAGCTGGGAGTTCTCGATGGCCAACGCAATGAGCTTCGATATCGTTTGAAGCAAGAACTCGTCTTTTGCTCGGAATGGAGCTCCTCCCGATTTATTGATGACCTGCACGACACCAAGCAGCGTTTGCTCTCTCGGAGGGTGTTGAGGCGTTTTCTTTTCTGGATCCTTGTCTTCGTCAGTCTTGCATTTGCTTGTAGCTGCTCCAGGTTTCTCTATTGACCCCATATTCGAGATAATTGGCACCGTTAGCATGCTCTTGGTGCGATAATGTGTCTTTTGATCCCATGCAGAGTTAAAGCGCGGGTCATCGTAGGCATCCGGGATGTTGATCGACTGCAGTGTTTCAGCGACCAGCCCGACAATACCTTGGCCAAAGTGAATCGTCATGCCTGTGTTTGCCTTTTGAGCGGACCGCTGGTAAACCTCAACTCCAGCGCCGCTGATATCGCTGTGCCAGTTGTGGAGAGTTCGATTGGCACTGTCGGCAACAAACAGCGAACAGCGATCTGCATCCAGGATGCTCTTGGCGTTCTCAATCACAACTTTACCCAGCTCATCAAAGTGAAGGCACGTGAATATCTCGGGAGCTAGCTGGATAAATGTCTCCTCGTTCACCTTGTTGCTTTCAACGTCCGTAAAGTAAGCAACTTTGGGGAACAACCCGCTTGAGAAATGACACAGCAGTGTAAGTAGCGCGTGATCTTCGGGAGTGAATGCGTCACATCTCTCCAAGGCAATTGAAAGACCCAAAGCCTCCACTTGAGCTAGCTTCCCGCACACCTGAACTACGGCAATTACGCGGTTCTCATGCAAGATCGGAACGAGAAGAGTGGACGCGTACGGATGCAGCACAAGACGATCAGCGTTGTCTGTGGCTACGGAGTAGTTCGGGTGTCGAGCCATTTGGCCAGCAGGCAGCAACAGAGCACGTTTCGTGTGGTAAACGAGCGCCGCTAAGCCACACGGCACTGCTGCAGACATTGTGTTCGGCTGGCCTGCTGCGTAGCTGAGAGGGGGCAAAGCAGAACGCACAGTGCTCATTAGAGGCTTAATGGAATCCGTTGACTTGGTCTCATCAATGTTCTCAGTTACAAGACGTGACGGCATTCGGCACCAAAATTCCTGTTCCGATTTGTCAACGACCAGCACGAGCACTTGCTCAGCTTGCACCAGTTCACAGCATTCCTCTGTCAAAATTTCAGCGAGTTGGTACATGTGGGTACTTTCCGCGACGTGCTGCAGCGAGCGTGCCATCACCTGGAACGAGTGATGCAGCGTGAGCATCTGTGCCCCGCACTGCCGCACCTCCCGGAGCCAGTCTCGCGTGCTACGATCCAAAGTGTTGTCATGTAGAGCCATGAGCTGGTGGCTAAGCAGTTGTTCAAACGCTTGGCCCACATGAGACGTAAATGACACGGGTGCTAGTGCTGAAGTGGGGGCTGTGCTAGAGTCACGTAGTCGGTCTTTGCTGATGTCGGAAGAGCTCGTGTTGGGAACGGGAGCTAGAGGAAGCAACCCCTTCCAAATGTCGTCCGAGAAAATATTCTTCACTTGTAAACTCTCTCGTCGACCCGCAGTGCTGTTTGGTGATACACCTCCAGCCAAATTCATACTGTTTCTGCGGTGCATGCCAGGTGTGCCACTAGTTGGAGTACCCGGTGTGCTACAATAGAGCTGCCGAGTGCGTTGCAGACGTAGTTCGTTGTCTTTTTCTTGGACCACGATATGCGCTTTCTCCAGAAGCCTCTCGAGCCGTGACAGTTCGTGAGAATAATTTGCCAATTGATGTGCGTGGCGCTGCTGAAGCTCCTTGCGTTCCTCCCCCGCCTTGTCAAGTTTTGTCATATAGACGTCCAGGGAGTGTGTATACTGAGATTTCCCACCGCAAGTGCACGCTTGAGTTTCTGAAATAGGAGTTCGAGCCCGTGGACTTTTCCGTTTATCACAACTCGAAGGTGATTGTGGTGGTCGTTGAAATGGAGATCGTGGTGTGATAGTTCTCGACCCTTCGTCTTTCTCGTCTCTTGAGCTGGTATGTTGCTGCGGTGGCCGTGGCATGACAGGAAGTGATGCTTCATGGTTCTTACCTCCACTAGGAGTTGACGGGTGAAGCGCTCGGAGTGTCTGCTTGTGTATCTGCACCTCGGTACGTAAACTGTCAATCAACTGCACGTGTTGTTTCTTCTCTCCGATCAGATGATCCACCAACTTGTTTTGCTGCTCGAGTTGGTGACTAAGACGCTTGTTCACTGCTCGCATATGCGAGATAACGCTGTACGTATGCTGGTCATAGTAAATCAGATTTTGGCGCTCGCGCTCGCGCTTGGTTGTCTTGACTCGTGAAGTCGGCTTCTTTAAATCGTCAAGTGAAGCGTCCCGCTCACCATGCTCTTCATCCACGTTACTGCTGAATTCATTCGCATCTTCCACAACGTCATTTACGTCCGCACTTTCGTCTTGTGCAGCATTCAATCCTTCACTTGGAGCCAACGCCGGTTCATTGTCGGCTGGTTCACCTTCGTCTCCATCTTCTGCATTATCAGGTTCGTGCTCTTCATCACCATTTTCGCCTTCACCGTCCTCCGATTCGAAAGAGTCTGCATACGATTCGGTCTCATCGTCTCTAAATGAATCATCAACACTGCGTCGCGACCTCATGAGCGCTGGAAACGGTACAACCGCCGCAGAATTGAGTTTTGCAGTAGGTATGCTCTGAGCCTGCTGGTATGAAGGCGGAGATGCATCCTTCTTGGTACATTTCCTTGGAGACGTGAGACGGATTTCCACTTGCGTTCGCGTCATCCTTGTCTGACCACGAGAGACAACAAGTGAGAGGAGACTGCCGCTGCGAGCTAAACCAAGTCGCTAAAACAAGAGCTCTAAAAACACCCCAAGCGTTGATCACCATCTTGACAACTGCAATGCGATTGCTTGTCCCCCTGAGCAAGCAAGAAGGCAAAAGAAACATCAACACACAGCATAAGACGTCGCACCGAACAACCCGTTATTCAATATACAACTTCGCAGCGTTTCCCAGCGAAGCATTTCGCGCCGTAGTACGAACTACGGCAACCAGCGACACCAAAAAGCCTCAGTCGACTTCGTCCAGGTCCAAGTCCTCCTCGATACTGCTGGATTCACTTGGGCTGCGGGCACGAGTGGTAGCGTTCCCTCGAGGCCAATGAGCTGACGTCGACGACGAAGACGAAGCTGACGAAGACGGAGACGACGACGAGGAGGAAGGCAGCGAAAAGCCGGAAACTAGCTCCACCGGTTGGATAGATTCCTCCGACGAAGTGGTGTTCGTTTCGTTATGTACAAAGTTCCGGACCCCACTGAGAGTGCGCCGCATCACCTCCAAAAACGTTGGGAACCCTGACGACGAATTGGACGCAGATGACTCTGCTGATGCAGACGACGCTCGCTCAGCTTCGTTGCTGTGATCATTTCCATTGGCTTGACTTGCTGCTTGATCACGTGCCCGTGCTCGGATGCGCTCCTCAGCTTCAGCTACTTCTGGGATGACACCAATTGTACTACTCGAATACTGCGAGCTGTCTTCGCTTCGAGGTGTACGTGGAGATGATATTTGAGTTGACGGAGATGGAGGACGATACGCTGATCGACCCCCTTGCATGTCATCTGAATGTGTAAAGCTGATGCTTGAATTATTGTCACTGTCATCGTCGTCCTCGCCATCATGGCCGAACGAAGGCCCGAAAAAGTCATTCGAAAGGAATGCATCCAGCTCCCGCGCCACTGAACGCCGCTGAGGATTTGGCTCGCTTGCTTGCGAGTGACTGCGGTGGCGGTATGAGCTCAACAGAGGCACACGACTGTGGTCAACATCGTCATCCGGCTCGCGGCTAGCAGCATTTCTGGACTCGTTAAACCCGAATGAAGGTCGCGTTGGAGGCGTAGAAGGCATCTGTACTCGTCGTGGAATAGCGCCTGTGTCTGCAGTGTTACCCGCCTCATTATTGCTTCGATTCAATGCAGCAAAGGACGACAGTGAAGCCGGCGCAACGATCGCATGGATGTGTACGTCGATACTGCGTCTCGGCTGGTTGGAATCGTTTGGCGTGTTTGGAGACGTAGTGATCAGATCACGAATCGACAGCGCGTTGTCCTGAGCTTCCATTGCTACCGACACACTGGACGCTTGCCGCTGCGCAGAGCTTCCATGTCCATGAGGCAGCGCCGCGGATCGACGTTCTTGCTGTCTCTGCGACGTGCCTCTGAGCTCTGGACGCAGCAACGGGTCAAAGTACCCTACCGAATCCATTAGCAACCTTCCAAATCGATCAAAGAGCGGCGCCACCAAGTGAGCGACCTCCGACACTTCGCTCTCCCGATTTTCTCCTCCCTCCGTCGACGCGTCCGCAAAATCCTCAAACAAGCCGCTAACAGGTTCCGGCTCCTGATCTCGTTCCCGATCTCGTCTCAGATCTTCTTCACACAACTCTGCGAGACGATCAATATGCGGCATCATTTCCCGCATCAAGTTCCGTACATCGACCACCATCCGCCTGACATCATTGTCCCCTACTCGCGGAGCACTGGGCACTCGTGTCGTCGGAGTGGGCGACATGCGCTGAGCGTTCTGAGTGTGGAGTGTGCGAGTACGGAAGGCCGCGATGCGGTCCGAGTCAAAGTCGATCCATTCGTCCCAGCGGGAGGGCCAGCCATGGTAATGGACCAGCACTTTTCCGTCGGCGATGGCCATAACTGTGGACTCGAGCCACTGGTTCACGGTATCCTTGACATCCAGCCACTGGCCCACAAAGAATTGACGCGGGCCACGCTGCACCACAACCGCAGTTTGCACTTGTTCGTGCTGCATCTCCTCCTCCTGCTCTGTCTGTACCTGAAGCTCCGTGGCCCGACCTGTTTCCTGTTCTACTACTGCGGTAGACAGCACTGTCCTCATGGTCAAAATGCCTTGAGTGATGGGTTCCAAGTCCACGGCCTCTTGTCGTCTCTGGACTGCTACGTTCCTATTAGTACGAAGCCCAATGGCGTCGGCCGTTTCTTGCGGAGACTCGTTCATCTCGTCCAGAATCTCCCGGAGCATGGGCAGCGGCTGGGGCTGGGGCTGGGGCGAGGCCGAGCGCCGCAGGGCCGAGCGGAGGCTGGCCAAGTTCCAGGCCGGGCCGTCGCCTGGCCGGCGGTCGGCCGCGCGGGCCCGAGCCGCGTCTTGTTCGGGCTGCTCGGCCGTCTGCGTCGTGCTGCTGCTGCTGCTGCTGGCCGATTGAGCCGGCGGCTTGGCCACCAGGTGCACCGTGTGGCCGTCCTGCAGGTCGTAGGCGGCCAGCGCCGCGCCGTCCTTGAGCAGCTTGCCGCGGTAGATGAGGCGCTGCCTCGTGGCCGGCACGGAGGTGGCCTGTGCCACTTTGGCCCGGAAGTCGGCCACCGACATGGCCGCGGACGCCTCCACGTGGAACACTTGCTCGTCCAGCGTCTTGAGCCGCAGGTGCAGTAGCACGTCATCGGCCGAGGCGTTGGGAGACTGGCCCGAGGCGGCCGGCGAGAGCTGCCCTGGGCCGGTTGCCATAGTGTCGTCCATGTCGAAGGAGGAATGGCCAAGTGAGATGTTCTCGAACGTTAAATAGAGTTCGTAACGAAGCGGTGATTGCGTAGACATACAAATTCGCAGTATACTTGGTTATGTTGTGATAGATAGCGATATATCAGCTTCGATAACGGATACGAGCACTTCAAGATCTGTTAT